>CM055750.1:4212734-4502734 GCA_029465975.1 Dallia pectoralis | reverse complement strand
AAGTGTCCATGAGCAAGACACCTAACCCCAGCTGCTCCTGGCGAACCTGCAGTCGCCTTGCGTGGTAGACGCGGTCGTCAGTGAACGAATGGGTGAATGTGACGCAGGATCTGTAAAGCGCTTTGGATAAAAGCGCAGCATTTACCTCTCATTCAGAGCTTCCGGACTTTTTATAACCATGTTGTAGCTCTGAACCGGGCTCATTTGATTCAGCTTGTAAAGTGTGCGATAACTAATCGTAACTAGTGGAGTCGATTCAGGAGTGCTAGGTTATTATTCTAATCTGTGGATTTAAAAAAAAAACTTAATTGCAATATTCAAGTAGACTCACATGCTATAAGCTACAAATAATTTTTCGCATATTACAGAAACCCGTTCCCCAGTAACAGTGATATAAAGTTCCTGTTGAAAAGCCCTTATGGCTGGGCTATTTAGTGCATTGTCAAGCATTGAATAAACTCATTGAGAGTGGGCTATTGAAATGCTCTTCTCATGTCCCTCTACAGATTTCTGACAGTGAAATCATTTGCAGATCTCCTCTCAGTGTCGGCCATATTGACTTCTTAGTAATGACAGTGTCGCACCCTCTTCTATACTGACAATTATCACCAACTGCTCCTTGTGCACCAGGCTAAAATTATGCTCCGTATATCATATTGACACTTTTGACAGCGTCTGGACAGCCCTTTCGGATGATATGAAGGATTACTTGGCTGAGTTATAAGAGTCAGTACACTCAATTGTATTTCTTGGCCAATAAATTATGCAAAATGTCAGGTAACTGTCCAATTCCATGTTTTTTTAACACCTTGCTTGTCCCAATCTTTTAACACTTCGGTGATAATAAAGAATACTCAAACTTAAGTTAATGGGCACCACCTTCAATGTTCCACGCACTGAATACAAGCTGCATTCTATGTGTTTTGTGATGATGCATGTACTTTTTGAACCATTCCTTAAACAGACAGAAAAAATAGTGTTTTATACACTGTTTCTATATGCTCTTGTGATTAAAACCCTTTTTTTGCCTGGCTCCCCCTTAGCTTTAAGTTCACAGTGAGAATGTGTCCGAACATACACACAAAATCGTTACGTTTCCATCTCTTTAAATTGGAAGGAGGACAGCAGGTGGACGACATTGATCGTCCTCTCCGGCTCTTAGCACCTACCAGCATGCATCACCAATTGTCGAGATTTTTCTCTTTCCAGTTAAAAAAAAATGGTCACAAATTTACAAAGGGGACTTGTTCTCCTTTGACCCCTGCGAAGTGCCATCACTCGGTGGAAAACATTGTGAAAATATCAAAGGGAAGCGTCTTCGACAGGGGAGAGGTATAAACAGCCTAATGATTTCCCCTGAGTTTCCGCCGAGGCGCAGTGTCACGGAAAGCAGCGTAAATGGTGACATATCCTCACTTAGGATCCCGGGGAAATCGAACACTGACACTCCCTTTTCAACTTGGGCTTCCTCATCAGCCAATTACCACGGTAACTGAGGAGCGCACTCGCATCTCGACGAGAGAGCCACTAACCTTCTGAGATTATGACTGTGTCCACTGCCAACCGGGCCACCCTGCACAGACTTCAGGGCCACCGAGCCCAAAGGAGCTATTTAGAAATGAGCGGAGGATTCTTCACAGCAGTTCCGGATCACAACTCCATCTAATAGGGCGTTTATTTTTGGTGCCAGACAGAACAAATACCAGCTAGATTTTTTTTTATTCGCTCTCAAATGGATGGGAACACATAAACAAACAAAAATATGTATTTGAAAAATTCTTCCTGTTAAGTGGAAAAGTGAAAATGTGTAGTCGGCGGGAGAAATGGTGTGTCTGAGGAGGAAGGATGAAAAAAGTTAGGCGGACGATCAGGGCAATGTTTAATCATTAAGACGGGAGCGCGGAAACCATTGTGTTAAATGTATGCACCGTGCCACATTAATCATCGCCTGTATACAGGACTCACAATGCAGAAAAGAAAAGATGCTTAATAAATCAGGACCCGTTGGTAGCTCAGTTGGTAGGGTGCATGCTTTGTGTGTACGACGTCCTGGAATCAAATCCGTTGCAAATGGTATATAAATGTTAAATTAAAGAAAAATAGTGAGCTGAGGAGGGGTCTTTATGCATCTTCACTGTTAACCTGTAGTCCAAACTAGATCAGTGAATGTACATATCTCTGATAACATGGCACAAATAAAATGTTGCAATGCTTTCACAACTGGTCTGAGTATCAGCCAATTACACTCCAGTAAATGGATTAAATGGTGTTGGTAATGACATGGATTTATATGATAATACAGATTTATTCAAAAGGACACACCTAGTAATCATCATGAACAGATACTGCATTATCTTACTTGGAGTTGACATCATAGGGATGTTTTTCATCAAACACATCATGTATTTGTCCTAAATACACACGTAATGTCCTAAAAAGGTTAACTAGGCCCTACAACATTATTAATTTAACGGATGCAATAAGGTCCTTCTGTGTCCTCCTAAACCTCACCGGTTTGGTGCTGCGGTTTTCCCACCGTATTCGTCTGACTAATGTTTCTGCTCTGCAGCCGTACGCTGTGTGGCCCGAGCTCGGAGCCTCCGCTCCCTCTGAAACTAATTAAGTGGGAAGGCAGGGAGGGGGGAGAAAGGGAGATGAACAGGGCCGAGAGAGAGAGGAGTTGACAGTGAGACGCGGAGGGCTGCGGGTGAGCTCTCTCTCTCAGCTCTGGGAAGCCCAGCCAGCCGAAAGACAAAGGATCCTCTAATGCGGCCAACTTATCTGAGCATCAAGGCCTCATTACCGCCACATCATTAGAGGACAACTTTCCATTCACTTACTACCTTTGGCCCCCGATTGACAACGGACGCTGGTCAATATTAGGATTTTATTAATAAAAATGCTGAACAGTGTGTATCTCTACGATTGAAGGGTAGGATAGGGCTTTTCCTATGTTTTAAATTGAACCAGTCCATATTTATAGGACTGGATGTAAATACTACACGACTATGTAAAAAATGGATTACAAAGTCCACAGGTTTAAGTTTAAATTAGGTTAGGGTTAAATCTTAGTGTTAAAACAGAACAAAACTTAACCTGAAGTGACTATTAAGCTATTTATGGAAACTAACATTGCACGGAAAACTGTTCTGAAGAATTGCCTGCCTCTTAAATATTACCCTAATGCCTAAACTGGATTAAATGCAAATTAGATGAAATGTATGGGCGTCATGGTTAATTTTGGTTATGCATGTTGCCGAGGTCTGGTGTAGCAGTCAAAGCTCCCGACACAAGACCACACAAGTGACCTCTCAACGGTGGTTCAAGCCCGGGTTTGACCGACTGGCTCTGCCTCTTATCTCTCCCAACACTCTCTCTTGTCGGTCCCTTCCAACTGTGCTTCCAATGAACGTGATCAAAGAGAGTTCCCTACGAAGTTACCAGAACAATTATGTCTGAGAAACATCCAAAAAGACTAATCGGCGCATTGGGATTGGAGCCCCGGTTCTGATTCAAATCGTGGATTAGGACAACATCAGAAATGAAAGTGTGGTGTCTATTTTAACATTTTTGTGTCGTTCAAAACTAGCATTATTTACCTACTACTCTGTCTGCAGTATGTGTCTCCGTGTCAGGTCGCTATGGCTGAACTCCATTTGAAAAACTAGACAGCTCATACGCACTTGGCCCAGACACCTTAACACAATTTACTGTGCTCAGGAGTGTCAGTTCTAATCGATACACCTATATATTTTTGCGCCAGACTCAACCTCGTTGGTCAGACTCATAGTGTTGTGTGTAGGCAGCGAACTGTTTAGCACGTAAGCTCACTCTAAATGTCCCTCGGCTTTGGTCCGGGCACTTGCAGGCATACTCAGGTGTGACAACGTCAAACGCCACTCAGGGGGTTGAGGACGTGGGGGTTTTCTACTTTGTGATTGGATGTGAAGGTTTGTGTTGTTGGACGTCACATCTCAGAGCTAGCGGGAGTGGCCGCTGGAACATTTGAGCTGCCACTTAGAGGACACGACAAAAATAAAGAATCAAAGAACCCTTAAGGGATTTAAAAGCACTTACATCTTTGCTTCAGTTTCTTTGAGTAAGTTATGGGCATCTGTGGAACTGCAGTCAGGTACTCCCCTGTTTCCCGTTGGACTGACCTGCCATCAGACACATTTCCTAATGTAGTGGTCAGTGGATAGGGCTTCAACACATACCTTGTGTGTGTTGGCCCTCTGGTCCCTGATGTCAACAAATGAGGCAAGCCAAAGTAGACGACTAATTAATATTTTCTTACGACAATCTATTCCTGGCCGTGTGTGTGTGTTTTTAGTTGAATAAAAACTAAGTGAAAAATAATGAACAAATAGTTTTCGTCACCATGTTTAGCTGCATGTAACCCCGGCAGGAGATGGAGTGGCTATGGAGGAACCGTGTATTTTTGTCGTCCCGACCCAGCCTGCCCCTCACTCTCCAGCGGGCCCCAGATCAATAACAGCTGAATGCCATCTGCTTGGGGCAGCAGAATGCCACCAGAGGGCCACGTCCATGCATCTTCCCCTATTGAAAGGTTATTTTTATGCGAGTAAACAATTCATCCTTTGGCCGGTTGCTTGATGCTCGTTTACCGAGCCCCGATCAATACGATATGCAAAACAGAAGGAAAAAATTGAATCCTAAGAGTGAACCTGACGCCCAGGTGACGGCAAATCAATTCCCCGACCACTAAACTCTGACACATGGTCAGGGTGTTTTATAGCTGGAGATGCAAAGGATCCTCAACTGTCCTCCAAATGTTTCCCCGTCTCTAACAGGACCTAAGCCGGATGAAAAAAAACAATACAAATAATCAAGAGTAACTTGAATAAGATGTCGGCTATTTTATATCATTAGGATACATTTGAGGCCAAGGGCTTTAAAGTCGACGCTGGAGCTTTGCAAAAGCTGAAGGGGTCCACGTAGGAATGAACTTCCCAATCTCTTCTTTGCTTTTTGCCGTTTTGCGGGACAGCGGTACCAGACGTTCTGCTGTCAGACGAGCTGTACTTGAATCCCTACCGGGTCACGGGGGAGAGGGGGTTGAGAGGGGGGTTCCACCGTTGAGAGAGAGAGCGAGCGAGCGAGCGGCATGACGAGATGATGCGTGTGTTTGGGGGCATCATCGCTGTGATCTTGCCTCTCTGACCCACAACACAAGCATCGAGGGAGACACAGATATTTCCAGCACACGCTCTGCTGGCCACATTGAACCTGTTACAGCTCCACAGGGGATTGCTTGCCTCTTATTAGATTTTCTACAGCACAGCCATTAGTGATAAATGTACTGGTGTATTCACTGTCAAGTTAATCAATGCTGCCAAAGTTTTGTTGACCTAACAGCAATCTATAAAGCAAGCCGGCTCAACCAGCACCCCCCCCCCTCGCTCGCACTATGACAACGCCGTTCACCATGAGGTCTAAACAAGGCTGATTCCCCTTCAAAGGGGGGAAGCACCGTTTGAGGCGATGTCCACGAATTGAAATACTGTCTTTAAAAGCACCCAATTGCTGTGACGCCTCGCCTGTCTAAGAAATTGTTTAAAAACCGGAGTCACTCAAATAGATCCGGTTTGATGGTTAAAACACTGGTAAATCGATAACTTCACAGATGATAGAACGTTGTCAAGTGAGAGAGGGAAAAAAACGAGCAATTGTCTTGACAACAAACCCCTTTTCCAGAAGCGATTGCTGTAAAAAATGGAGGGCGTTAAGTCAGGGGGTAGACAGGAAGAGGTGCAGAGAAGAAATAAGACTTTGTTTTTCCGTCTCAATTTTAAGGCAGTGGATTTCAGAAACTGCAGTCCAGTCCTTGCTTTAACAAAATACCACTGTACACCTCCCAAAGCAATTAGGGTCATATAATATATGAATTCACATTGATTTTTTTTCTTTTTCTCGCGGACATTGTGTTTTACGTGTGTAAAAATGCACTTATCCTTTACGTATAAATTCTGACGGGGAGCTGACATTATTTGTAATACTGGTTCTATAGTTTTCTATGCGCTCAGAGAGAAATGTAATCTCTGGGCGATCCTCGATAATTAATTGTAGGCGGTCCGCGTTGAGCCCTTGCTCGGCTGTCCTTGCCGGCGATGCCCCTGTTGATGAGGGGGAACAATTACTGTGGAGAAAAGAGAGGGAACACTGTAACCTGGCTGAAGAACACTGATTAACCCTTTTCACATGGTTGACAAATGAATTGGATCACCTGTGTAAGACTACATTTATCACTGCCTATCTGCACTTAGGTCCCCATTCAGCAGAGGAAAAATAACAACTTTCTGCTAATAAACCCCAACTAGCATGCTACAAGCCATTACACTGTCATGCACCTCCCAGTGTGGCATCAATCTTCTTGGATCGTCCACACAGAACCCGGCGGACTGGTCTATTGACCAAACACATTCCAGAATGTAGAATTATCACTGCGTGTGTGTTTCTAGTGTGCTAGATATTGAATATGCAATACCGTACAAATATCATACAGTAGAAACTGTAAAGTATAACGAAACTTTATTGAATTGTACATTACAAGCCGGATGACTAGAATCCTGAATGCTGATGTACCCTGAATCCTGAAGGTTAAATGAAAACCATGAGATATTCCATGATGTATGTTTCTGATTGCATTGCACTGTTCTAACTGCACTGGTAACTGGTTCAAAATAGCTATAAGGTATCTTGAGTGTGTGTGATATTGCGCTAATTTACTATGGGTGATGTATTGCCAGTACATTGCCAATTTTCCACCGCTAAGTTCTTTATTCCAGCACTGTGATGTTGTATTACAGCACACATCCATGCTATATTGACCATACACCACAAATGCCTGATTGCTTAATGATACCATATCTCTTTGGGCCTCCTAGGGCCTTGATGGGTTTTAAAGCGCATGCTGTGAATTCTTGCGGAAAGTACATTTGGAAACTGAATACAAAACATCCAACTTTTTTGTTCGTTGGGCCCCAAAAAATGTTCTTGACTGACATTTCTCGAAAAAAGATCGCAAGCACGATATTTTGTTAACGTTGATTTTCTAAATAATATTTAGTTATGAGAATACTAATATTGACGTTTATGTGATGAACATCTGATTTTGTTATATGAATCCATAAATTATTTTTAGCATTGACCAATCTTTGACTGTGAGGGCAGTAAATCAGAACTTGCCTCGTTAGCGAATACAGATCTAAGCTGTGAAGATAGCTAGCTAATGTAAAAGAAACATTAAAAATAGAACATTGATATGTCTGCCACGGTGAAGCGGCAAGAAAAGCAAAACGTTTCAACACAGAGTAAAAGATCACCTCAAAACATATTTCGTAAAGTAGTTTCAGCAACGGCGTGGGAGGATTGATACGCCGAACGTTTACAAAGACAGCAGCGCTAAGATTTTTTTAAGGCTAAAAACAAGCTTCTGTTCATCGTTGTAGATTTAACTAACTCATACAATTATTCGAATGGTAATAAAAATGATTATTATCCTGTAATAAAATTGACGTAGAAAATAAGTCAGTGATGGTAGGTTTTGACCGCGTTGGGGACTCGGCCTCTCACTCATTAAAGTGAAAGTAATGCCACGCCCCAGAAAGTACGACACATTTCCTCCCCTTAATTATGCGCCGATAATAAATTCTCATACTTTAACATTATCTAGCACTCCAAACTCACGGAATAAACCCGGGACACTTCTCACCCGTACGAAGGCGACATGTTGTGACAGGTTACAGTGCCATTTGCATTTAGGCGTGCACACTTATTGAGCGGCCGTTGCAGCCTCCTGACTGCATGCCATTAACGCGTTTCAGGGCGTGATGTGTTCACTCAGCAGATGTAGCACACGCGGTCAATTAACCACGCTTGTTAACTGCACACTCATTATTTTGCCGTTCTGGCTCGCTTTACAAATTAAGAACAATCGGGGAGGCGGTGTTAATTTGACCCCTCTAATGAGTCCTCCTGAAGAAATAGGTTTCCCAAATGATGATACAACTCTCCCCGAAACAATGTCCCGAAACCCTCATCCATTTCCCTCTTTATTTCGCTGATTTGTTGTTCGGGGTATTTGGCCAGTTTGAAGCTAACAGCCCTGCTGGTAACGAGAACAAAGCTTCCCCACCTACTTGTCTGCACTTTGGAAGCATTACAGAACAGCAGGCGAATCAGAAGAAGGAATTATTTTTCTTTATTAAGTGAGCCTGGTCCTTTGGGGGACAAAACAAAGCAAACAATTAATCTTTTCCTATTGGTTCTGTGTTGGGGTGGCTGTGGTAGTTGGATCAAGGCGGCCAGTACCTGTGGCAGGCCAGGCAGAGTAATTAGACCAGGCCAGGGAATAAATGGACCCGACTGAACGGCCCTGCTCTGCAGAGATTTTACGTCCAACAGTGAGCTTACCATTCTAGTAACATCACCGTAGCAACCATCAGTGAAAATGACCAATGAACAAGTGCATAACCAAGCAGCGCTGGCCATATTAAATGCAAATATTCAAATGCAACCTATGGAAGAATAATTGCTGGAGTACATTACATTAATTGGTTCGACTAACAAAGTGTTTAATCAGGTTAAAGCGAGCTCCGTGTTTCACAGTTGGATTAACAGCAAAAACAAATACGCCTGAGGATCAGTGGCAGGACTGGTCGTTTGCATGGTAACACTTAAAACTTAAGGTTAGAACATTTTATGGCATGATGATAACCATGTAATAGTGTGTAATAACATACCTAACATCTGAAATAACTGTTTACAGCTAATCATAATATTGTTATAAAACTGTAATAACCTGAATTGCTCTTTAGATATGTTGTGGCATATGTTGTTCTATTGTTGGTTATGATAGCTACATAATATTGTTATAACACTGTATTAACCTGTATTGCTCTTTAGCTATATTGTGGCATATGTTGTTTTATTGTTGGTTATGATAGCTACATAATATTGTTATAACACTGTAATAACACCCGTTGCTCTTTGGATATATTGTGGCATATGTTGTTTTATTGTTGGTTATGATAGCTACATAATATTGTTATAACACTGTCAGCCAATAGTCCTTCATCTGAATAAACTGGCGACAGAGCATTGGGAATAAGTCCGGCTTTCAGTCACCTTAGCAGGTTTCCAAAACAGCAATTAAACAACACACTTCAAAGTTTGTCGACAGGTTTAAATGTATGTCAGGACAGTTACGACACTATTATGACAGGTTATGACAATTTATGTCAGTTGTTAGGACAGTGTTGTGACCTAGCTAGGCATCCATTCTTTGACACACCGACTTGAGTCGTTGTCAGTGGCAGAGGGATTTTCTAGCCACTGAGTCACTGTCAGAACCTACGGCAGTTTTAAAAGTGCCTACACATAGCTTACTTTCGTCACTACAACTTTGGTCATTTAAGAGGGTTCTGATATTCACAGTTAAAGACAACATTAATCAAAATCATCGTTGTAGTCTATAGTTTTATGAGGATTTTCTAATATGCCGGTATGTTTAGGTTGCGTGGCGATAATGTTTATGCTCTAATATTTGCACATAGCATAACTCTCTGAATGTACACTGGGAGGATTACAATTATAGAAACAGAGTTGGAATATGATTTCAAGTTGGTTCAGTGCAAAGCAACTTTTCTGCCTGTCAATTGCAACAATACAGGACCACTGCAACTCATTTTCACGTCCCATTGACAAATAACATTAGAGTCTCCGTGTTGTCCTACATTCTTGGGTTTGCTCCCGAAAAAAACCTGTAGACTCGTGAGAGAGAGAGAGAGCCTGGACCCTGATAGAAGCAATGATGGATTTTAGTTATTAGCAGATCAAAAAGATGGATGGCGCTCTGCTTCTTCCAATCAACATCATCATCTAGATCTATTTAAAGATAGTGAGTGCGCTAATCAACTTATTTAAGCCTGTGATAATATCAGGCAGAATAATCTTCTGTACTGCGCCGCGTTCCCGGGTGATCGATAAAATCACTTGAGCCCGAACAAACGGAGGGGTGTAATGACTGTCCCGGTCATTAATATTATTTAACACTCTTCTCACTGAACTTAATGAAGAAGAAAAACTGTGTGTTCCTCTGAGCTCGCGCCGCCTGTGTACTAAATGGCACCCGATTATGTGTAGTGCACTAGATTTGACCTGGATTTTAACGGCCTGTTAGGAAATTTATAGAGTTATGCACTTTATAGAGATTTTCATACTAATACGCATATCCTTTCAGGTTCAAATACAGAATAATATCTCATGGAGTTCCTAACGTGGAGGAAATAAAAAAATATGTATTTAGATATTGGTTAATCCTTCAACAAACAGGGGCTTCTGTAGGTCCATGGTTTAAGCAGAAAGCACACACAGATTAATTTGACTGCATGCAGGTAGCCCTCCAAGTTAGCAAATCAATGTCCCCCTGAAAATCCCACGCGTAAACGTGTTTACATGAGATACAGTAGGACATTCTCAAAGGCGCCAAAGTAACACAATTTTAGTTTAATTAAATTCACTGGTAGTACTGCAGAATAGAATAATTAGAAAACAATTTGTTACACGAGAGGGAAGAATGCCTAATCCAATGCCTGTGTGTGAAATCTGTAGCCATGACATAATCACTAGTCTAGGAGGATATCTCAAAGGCTACCTTTTCGCTCGAGGTCTTTGAAGATGTGCGTCTCACCAGAACACGAGGCTCCTCTTTGACAGGAACTTGATGTCCTTTTGACAGTACCGGAGATCAGCTCACTCTCATCAGTCTGTGAAATCGTTTGTCACCTTTCTATCGGCTCCATCTTGTCTTCTGAAATGACAGGGTTTAGCTGTGCTGCTCTTCAGAAGACCTCCGATCAATGCGCCTTTCAAACGATGACAGTGGAAAAACCCCACGTCTGATTTGGAGGATTTCTATATCTGCATAATCTCAGGGAGACCCGAAATCGGTGCCTTGGAGCATAATGTCCTGTTACGCTCTCACCTGATCCCAATGCAGGGGTCTGCCGGGTCAAAATAGTTTATTGAAATCCCAGTAATGGGCGAGCACACAGTAAGGCTTATCCTGCACGATAAAAGATAAACAGACATTTTAAAAATGAAATTGTGTTTTAGAGTCCTCTACTAGTGCATGTTTATGACGTTGTGGTGGTAGATTGGAACCTGTTTTTTTAATTGTCGGCCTATTTCGAATTTCCATATCTGCCCTTACGCACACACACACACACACACGCACACAAACACACACACACACACAAACACAGGCTCTTTAGCTACCCAAAGGTATCTGGACATGTAGTGTGGCCGATGACAGTCATTAACAATGGCTGGTTGCTGAATGAAGACAAACGGGAGACAAGGCAAGTTTCCAGTAGGGCTAAGCTGCATACAAGATAAATACTCACAGGGTGACCCTTCACTTAATGATGAACAACCTCTCGTGCTCCCTACAGTGTCTGCCCACCACCTCCCTACAGCCAGACCAGACAATGGGGGAAGGGTCACTGTAGACCTAACGTCTTTAGTTCCAGGTGGAATGCAACGTAGTAAATAAAACGTTGGTGGGAAAACAACAACAACATCCTAGACTGGCCAGATTCCACGCTCAACCATTAAAGGGCATTGAGCCCTTTCAACTCTTAGATTCTTTCATTTGGATAAAAAAACGGATGTTATGTAGCTAGTAAGGTGCGGCGGGGAGGTTAGCGGCTAAAGCACATCTGCCCAGTAACCAGATAGAATGCTCAAACCTGAACAACGCAGTGAGGTCTGATTGGTTCCCCAGGTCATTCATGTAAATGAGTTTACCTGGTAGAATACAGGTAAATAAATGAGTAAAATATCCCATTTCACTTGTGCCCTCTGGGCAATTTAAAAGTAGATTATTTAAGTACTATCTTAGAAAACCCTCACCAATTAAAATGTTCTAGAGGAATACGCTGCACCTAATGACCGCTTGCTACGGCTTTTGCTTCTCCTGGCTGTTCAGGGACCACGGTCAAGAAAGGAACCCCTAGTCCACTCTATTTATGACGTAGTGCTGTGCTACTTGAGACTCACCGAGGTTGTCAGGGTCAGAGGTCAGAATCGGAGTAGGGGTGTCTGCAAACGTGGGTGTCTGCCACCCGAATTATCAGTTGAGGTATAAAGTTGCCCTAAGCAATACAAGACGATAATAATGTGTCCATGTTATGTTTTCATATTATTTTTTGCTTACGCTGCATATTCCTAGTATCCATTCAAATGACGTCGCCATTAAGACTTACGTCATCTTTCGATATTTAACATTTTTTTAACTGATGCTTAATTCATAGAGACCCATTCGAGTTAACCGTCTTGCTCAGGAGCAGAACCACAGTTTTTAGTCCTTGAAGGCTCAACGATTTATTTTACTAACCTTTTGGTTTCAGGTGAGATGCTCTAAGTAGGTCACCACCTGCCATGTTGAGAGAGGTAAACATTGTTTCACTCGAAGAAATTTAATTGGGCTTCATGAAAAAGCAGTAGCCAGGTACTCCTTTTCGGACCCCAGGTATTTATATTGCGTATATTTCGTATCCCTCGTAAACATCTTGGGTCCTGCATGTGTTGTGTATCACCTGTCACGATCGAGGAAAAAGAAACGTCCTCGTATCATTTCTGCGGACGATCAGCTTCACTTCTTCGCCGAGCCGGAAAACTATTTTTCCTTTGGCTTCTGTCCTACTGTAGAATCTAAAAATAAGTCAATAGTAAAGGTTCTCCGCTTTCTGCCAGCTTCCAGCTCCCCAGCCCTTAACCTTTCCCAAAGTTGCAGATGAAATGTCAGTGGCGGACCCTCAGGTACAAGTTAGAGGCCTAACCGGACAGCAGCCTGGAATGAATCACTGTCATTCTAAATGTGGAATCAGCAATTCCAGGCCCATCCTATATGGACATTTAAAAGGGAAAAATGGCCGCTCCAGGAGCTTTCCAATTGATTTTTTTCCCGCGGAACAAAGAGCCTTTTCTAATACATGATACATCATAATCACATAATTTGTACCTTTGCGTCAACAGATGTACAGGAGATTCAAAACAGACGTTCGACTACAAAGACAGACAATTGTGTCTGAAAAATGTCTGCACTGTATGGTTTATTATTGGTTCCAAACATTGTGACATTGTTTACATTTGGTGTCAATTTTACTTTTCTCCATGTTTTGAGACGAAAGTAAATCATAATATATTACTGTCTACATGCATAATGTCTACAGTGTGTCACTAGTTGAATAGTAACTACCGGTACACATAAATACACATACATGTAAAGGTAACACTTTACAATAAGGTACGCATAAATACACATACATGTAAAGGTAACACTTTACAATAAGGTACGCATAAATACACATACATGTAAAGGTAACACTTTACAATAAGGTACGCATAAATACACATACATGTAAAGGTAACACTTTACAATAAGGTACACATAAATACACATACATGTAAAGGTAACACTTTACAATAAGGTACGCATAAATACACATACATGTAAAGGTAACACTTTACAATAAGGTACACATAAATACACATACATGTAAAGGTAACACTTTTCAATAAGGTACACATAAATACACATACATGTAAAGGTAACACTTTACAATAAGGTACACATAAATACACATACATGTAAATGATGGATAGTTTCCAAACAAAAACACAGTTTGAATGGAAAGTAACATAACTACAACAAACTGTTCATTTGAGCATATTTGAATAATATGGTGCAATAATATGGTGTTATAATATATACATACAGTATTAAAAGCTGTGTCAAGCCCAACCATCACGAAATGTCAATGTAAAGCCCATAGCCGGGGTATATTGTCCATGTACCACACCCCCTCAGACCCCCTATATACCACACAAAATAATTACAAATAAATGAGTAACCAGTTCATATATTTATATTGGTTATATACCACAAATCTAGAGCCTTGTTGCTTTAGTAAACTATGGCTAATTGTAAAGATTTAGGAAAGATGGGGCTCAATTGCCACAGAAACCTCACACGGAGGTTTACAAGTAAGCTGTCAGTCAACATAGAAGCCCAAGAAGAGTGCATTATCGATACCTGGAGAAATCCTCTTTCTTTCTTAAATTTACATTTTCATTTAGGCTTCCTACTAGATAATCATCAAACAAAAGGTTAAGCCGGTGGCCTTTTAACTGTGCCAATATCCCCCCCCTCACCACCACCCCCCACACACACACACACACTTTTTTAATCTAGGTCGAGATGAAGCTGGTGGCCCATGATGCGGCTCGGTGAACGATGTGAGACACACACTGATTCCTCCACTGTCTGGTCGGCACTGAATCTCCTCTCGTGCTCCTCCCGAGCGATGAGCCTCGCAGAAGATGCCACCCCGCATCAGAACCAGTTTGCCTTCCTCTCTCGGACAGTCTAAAACACTTTTCCTGATCTCTTTCATCTTGATGGATTGTCAATATATGGATCGCCGGGCCCTCTAATTCAGTGAAAAAATCTCGTTTTCCATTAGTCTCTGCCGCTGTAATTTTCACTATGGCTTTTCTAAGTGTAATTATTAAAGGCAGATTCAAGAAAGCAATTACTGAGCAACTGTTTGTATCTTTGAAATCTTAATAAGCAGACAGAACCGTATGTGGAGAACACAGTACAATGGTACATCAGTGTAGTTATCAACGGGCATTATCAATTTCTACAACTCAAGGTTGGCCTTCATGCATACGTTTTATAAAATGTGAACACAAAAATGTGTAATGTGTACAGGACAAACAGGACGTACATCCAGACATACATGGGTTCATGGAAAAAGTGGGAAAAATAATTAGGCATGACTGGAGAAATTAGCTCTGGTGTTTCAAACACAGCTCTGTGTTTTCCATTCAAGGCCCAAGTGACTAGCCAGAATCTTTTGTGTGAAACTGACAACTGCCAAATGACATTATTAGATTCTTTGTCAGTTCTCATGTAAATAAAATCTGTCTACAAACAAATTAACAACAAAATAACCTACACTATCGTTCAAATGTTTGGTGTCACTAAGAAATGTCCTTGTGTCTGATGAAAATACAGTCATTGACAAACTTAGAAGTAATAATTTTTAATAGAATTAATAGTTATGTCCTTGAAACTTGGTTGTCAGTGTCCTTCATCTGCAGCACTTATAGCCTTGCAACAAAGCACCCCCAGACCACCACATTGCCTACTCAAGGTGCTGGCATTGCTTTGTTTGACTAAAGGTGTGAAGCACTCTTCGTCTTACAAATATTTTTCTTTTCTGACATCAAACTTAGATTTGTCTGTCCATTACACTTTTTACAATCTTCCTCCGTCCAGTGTCTGTGTTCTTTAACTCATCTTAATCTTTTTTTTGGCCAGTTTCTGTCCAACTCTGCCGAAAAGCCAGCATCCCGGAGTAGCCTCTTTACTGTAGACTTTGAGACTGGTGTTTAGCGGGTACTATTAAATAGCTGCAGTTGAGGACCTGTGAGGCGTCTGTTTCTCAAACTAAACAGCTAATGTATTTTTATTATTTTCTAAGTTGGGCCTCTGAGTGACTACTTGCCAGTTTGCGTTTTTTCTGTGTAGGGAGTAGTACACAGCGTTGGACTACTGTAGATCTTCAGTTTCACAGCTATTTCTCGACCGGAAAAGCCTTCATTTCTCAGATCAAGAATAGACTGACGAGTTTCAGAAGAATGTTATTTGTTTCTGGCCATTTTGAGCCTGTTAAAATTAAAATCCACAATTGCTGATGCTCCAGTCTAAAGAAGGACAGTGATAACATAAGAAGGCTGTGCTAACATAATTCCAAAAAAACGTTTTCTAATGATCATTTAGCCTTTTAATTATAAACCTTGATAAGAAAACACAACGTGCCATTATAGAACAGGACTGATGCTGACGTTGCTGACAACCGCATTCTGTACGTCTATGTAGATATTCCATTGAAAATCAGCCATTAGCAGCTACAGACACATTCACAGTGTCTACACACTGTATTTCTATTTTAATGGACAAAATATGTGCTTTGCTTCGAAAACAAGGACATTTTGAAGTGACCCCAAGCTTTTGAACAATTGCCCATGTCCGGGACCTGTTCAGGTGTCCGGATTTCTTTGGTCGTGATTGACCTAAAAAATTGATATATTTAAGTATTTTATATATATATATATATTTAAGTATTTTTTGTGAAGTATTGTAGCATGCTGACTAGAAGCTCAGCTATTCATTAATGATAATAGAGGTCCAAATATAGAGCAGATCCTGCATAACATCCTGACTATCTGAGAGATACATTAACATATGCTTGATATGTACAATGTGGTGATTTGTCCCATCATGCAATTCTTCTTAGAACTTTTCAGCCATCGCCAGAGACAAAGAACTTTGTGTTAGAAAATGGCCTCCGAAGTGGCTGACAGCTCTGTTATTGCTGAGTTTCAGTAATTTCCAAACTAGCAAAAGGAAAACTGTCAAGCTAGTTTCTGACATGAATTTGCATCCCTCAATGTCAAGTGACACCGACGAAAGGCCAGGGAAAACAGTTTATTGATCAGTGTAAAACTATTCAAGGGAACAGACGCGGTTATATCTGAGAAAGGCACTTACCAACCGAGGCATTATGGTCCCCAGCACCAGAGTGCTTTAAAGAACACGACTTCATTACATCGCGTCACTTGTATTTATATCATTTTAAAGAGCCTGGTGATTGGTTTGTATCGGTGCTGATGGGAGCGGCCTCGTTGTGCATCAGAGCTGTTAACTGCAAACCGTGCTCATTCATAATCTCTTGCATGCTAAATGCTTGGGTGTCACAGTGCATTTACAGACCCAGGAATTGGACCGCGGCCAGATAATGAAATGGGAAGAACTCCAGCCAAAGCCATTTGACACTGCCAGCTGCACCTTCGAACAATTAAATTAATTCCCTTTGCAATTTTGACCTTTCCTCGAAAAGAACAAAGGATCTCGACGGCGCGAGCCTCGATTTTGGACCGGTCACATTGAGGCAAATTATCTTTTCACAGCGCGTTCATGATGGATTTGATCGTTGGCGAAACGAATACAAACTCTTGATCAATATCTTTAATTGGGTACATGAAGAACGTCGGCAGAAATCAAAGACAAACAGAAATTTCTTACGCGCGCTATTTGTTGTTCCATTAAAATGGAGAGAGCGGGAAAAAAGCAAATGCAGTTAACCGCGCGCGTTTCCGTGAAAAGACAGTGTAGAAAAACTGTCAGAGTCCATAAAAGGCCCATCACCTATGATAATGTGCCAGACCGGAGTCAGCAGCAGCGCTCCCAGGAAAGGGAAATATTGGCAAGTGTCAGATAGCCAATAGATTTATGTATGCAAATGTGGCCAATCAATATGGCTGCCATCTCTGCAATTCACACTGGCATTTGTGTTGCTCAGGAATATTCTCTGTCAAATAAAATTGAGTCACAGAAAAAAAACTGTATATGAAAGGAAAACAGTCCAAACACGGAAGAAAAGGAGAGATATTGTGAAAAGGCCACTGTCAATATTCCACGGGGACGTCCAGCGTGATTAAATCAACAATGAATGTCACCAAAAGGACAGCAGAGCAGAGCCTTCATCTTTAAAGCCTTTACATTGTGATATTAAAATTCACTCTGTGTCCTTCCAAAAAATGTTGAACATTAAATCAATCTCTCTTGCCGACCACGCGTCCCACATCCCGCTTACTTTACAAGTGGAAACCGAAACAGATCATAGAAACGGGGAAAAAATACAAAATATTACACAGACTAAGCACAAGGGGACAGACAGGCCTGTAACAAGACACCGGGTTCCCCTGGGAACCCGAGTCAGATGTAAAGGTTGTGGTATCTGCATAATCATTAACGCTCGAGACAGAAAGTCATTCTGCAAAGACAATCAATGTTTTTTAAGGAATCTTAAAAACAAGGCAGAGGGCTTTAATGGAGATCCAGTGGTTATGCAAATTACCAGGTTGACAATATGGCCATAAGCAATTGAGAAGGAATCTGAAATCCCATACGCGTGTGGATTTTGTCTATATTTTGTCTTTTCAATTAAATGAACTTCCCCATTGAGAACATTCCCCTTTTATATGTCTTAAAATTCCGTTGTCAAAAAAACTACAACATTATTATGTACCCCATGAAAACAGCCCCTTCCTAGTTTAAATGGCAGTTTAAAAGGCCTTAAAAAGCCACGGACCACAGCAACGACCAAGGCCCTAACCGCAGACACTGACCCTCATCCAGAGGTGCAGATTAAGCCCAGTTTAATAGTCACCCGTGGATAATATCACATCTTCTGCATTTAACCAGAACCCAAAGCCCTGCTCATCTGAACACACCGCCGGTTATCAGAGCTCATATCCGCTGACCCTATAAGTCACAGACGCCACAGGGGGGGGTCACACGCTCCCCGCTGAGCTGCGGAATTAAGGTACGACGCGACACGGAGCCCGAGCGAAACCGAGAGTCATTTCTCATACAGCCACAAAACGAGCGGGCGAAGGATCATCGGAGAGCACAGGAGCCCCAACACCAACAGATAAGAGAAAGAAATGAATACGATCGGCCACGGAACTTCATCCGCCCCTTATCTTTGTGGTACATGAACTCCAGACAGATTTCGTGAAATTTGCGAAATCAGGAAACCCGACTATCGTAGAATCTATAAGAGCATCTGTGGGATGTGGCGCACATTTTCTGCTTAATTCAGGATTCACACAGTTTTACCGTTTGCTGTTAGAATATTTGTCATTCATCTGCAAGGTTGAACAATACTTGCTGCCAGCAAACAACAGTTATTAAAACGTGTTTCAGTGTGAAGGTTATGTAAGCACTGATCAAACACTACAAAATGATCTATGGCTAAAATAAGTCAGGAAAAAACAACTGCATAACCCGAGAAATCTAAAGGTCAACGTGGAATTCCATGGGAAACTGTCTGTTCTGTGAAGTTCACTGCCATGCATAATTACCAAATAGTACAATCAGATGTTTTTCTCCTTGATTATCACTTTATCGGTAGACAATCTCGTGTGGAAAAATACAATGCCCAGAGAGTAATCATTGCCCACTGATAGTGACAGTGGAAAGACAAATGTCTGACCAGTCGGGCGACTGCGGGAGGTCTGGAGACAGGGGCCTCACATTTGCAAGCAAATTATATTTCGGAGGAGCTGGCAGCAGTGTGCATGACAAACTGGTGCAATTTCAGCCATGTCTCGAGAGCAAGGTGATATTTGTCTGGTGTTGGCACGGGTTAGTTTCCCGCTGTACGTAATACGTTCAGATTTGAATCGCTAGGGGTCTATAGGCCTTTTCTTGACAGGGCACAAATAATTGCAGTACACTCTTTTCGGTGTACTCCATTATATTGGCCTTCTTATCTGTGGGCTGGGGGTGTACTTGATCAAGTAAGGTCACTGTATTTTGACCATAACACACCACAGCATTGCTATTTGGAGATATGATAAATAAAGCCAGTGCTAGACAACATTTGTATCTGTTCTACAGTTTTTTGTTCCTTTGCCTCTATCTTTTCCCTCGTACGGCGTTGCATGTGGGATGATTACAAAGCTGAGGAATGGTAAAACAGAGGTTTTCTGTGTAATTGATGAGGATAAAATGTACGTAACTACATTATTCTAAACCGCAACTGAATGGCTTTGATGTCAGACTAAGGTTTGGCCTATAGGAGGCAGACTCGGATCATGTAGAAAGGCTTAACCCACTCTGGCATCTCCTTTACAATGCAACTCAAACTCCACACAAACAAACAACAAATATGAACATTTATAGAGCACAATGTATAATGTTAACATTTAAAAGCAAAGAAATCATATTATATTATTCTTTATATTATTATGATTATGTACAGGATAGACATTTCATGCAAAAATCACATGAAAATTCATTTTTTTACAATACACAATGCCCTTTTCCATAAATTCCCCCTCTGGAACAAGAATTGGGTCTGTGTCGCTACAAGAAAAACAGTTTGTTGGGAAAGAACTGCTCTTTGCAATAACTCAACTGAATTGTATGAAACTGAAATGCCCCATTGAGAGATTAAGTTCATGCAAGAGGCTTAATTTGTGCCTTTTTGAGAATTATCATAAATGATTTTATTAGAATTAAAATATTCAAACGTTTGCGGCTTTTTCATCAAAAACGACAAAAGGGAATTACTGAATCAAATGAAATGTAACTGAATCAAATGAAATGGATCCAAATTCCGCTTGTCTCAGCATGACATTAAAGCCTAACTCACCGGTTTGACAAATGTTAAATTCAACCAAACCTTGTGGTAGAAGTGGCATCTCAGGTCCCACTGAAACTATGGGTAGATCTAATAACAGTGTTGTTTATTTGTCCAGTACATGATAGGGCTTTCACTGTCAACAGCTCAGTGTCCTGTGTAGTATTAGATCACTGCGAAGAGCAGCCCTCGTGTGTGCTATTGAAAAGCACCTGCACATTACTGGTGAAACGGGCCTCTGTGGGTTTCTCCCCTGCTAAAGCATTACATTACCTTGAGCCCGGCCCATAAGAACGGGTCCCACTGCCCATCTCAAATAGCAGGAGGCCTCACATGTGAATTTCCTCGTTTTACAGTTACCCATCGCAAAGCCCTAATATGACAGCTTGTCAATATGACAGAGAAAACGCGGCTGACTTTTTGACAGCACTTTGGTTATGTATTATGCAAAGGTCTGAACACTTGACAGGGCATTGGGCTGCAAGAGGCATTGTATTAACCAATGAAAACCCTGTAGTCAATTGCATTTAGCTCACAACAGGACAACCAGAAGCGCTATCAATATATAGTATCTATCATTTACATGTACCATGTTAGTATTCTTTGTATTAAATGAAAAACACTTTTGGCATTTTAATCATTATTGGATAGAGACAATGGTAGAGAGACTAGAAAGTCTGCTTATAACACAGTGGGCCAGACCCGCTGTAGACAGCGGCTGAAATAGAATCATAAAAAGCTAAGCCTCAAGTGTTCCTGGAAAGAATATAGACTTGGCATGAGACGATTTTTAGTTTGCTGTTCGCATTAGGTAATGAGTCAATTGAAATGTGTCAACTGAAATATCGTCATTAGCCCCCAATTAACTCAATGGATTTCACATGAGCAGGAGTACAGATGTAGTTAGGGCCGTGTTTCTAAAGACACAAACAAGCTTCCCTGAGACGCTTCTGTTAAGAAGGAATTATTTTGTGGTGAGAATCCATGTCGGATGTCCAGATTGATAGGTTCGGATATTCCCGGAGGTGACAAAGCCAGATATTGAGCTCCTGGGCTGGTGTGGTTATACACGTCTGTGTTAAGGCCAGTTGGACAATAAACATTCAATTTACTGGCAACATCTCTGGTGGACTATTCTCTAATTGCATTGGGCTGTGTGAGAAAAGTTCACATTTTACACATTTTCTTATCCCCAGCACAACGTCCACTTGTCTAATGATCATCACACCCGTCTGGTGGATAAATCATCTTGGCAAAGACAATTGATCTATAACAAAAATAAATGTGTTGTGGATGTAGAAAATAACCAGGGGGTCTGGCTTATGAAAATTTTGACTAAAACTTCATATGTTGTCTTCAATTTTGTTTTTCAAAATAAACACAAGACGAATTAACAAAACATATAAATGATAGCAGTCCAAGTAATACCGGAGTACTACTTTTTTTGGAAACGTGTGTAACTGTAAAATGTCTATACTTGTACTCAGATCTCCCAGATTGTGTGTGGGCCAGAAAAGACTAAACCAATTTGAAACATCACAATGAACAGAGATACATTCCTTTATTAGAATTAAAATACTCAAACGTTTGCGGCACAGGAATGTAAATTCAAAACAAAACGTCACAGTAAAAAAAGACTTCAAACAACGAAATGTAATGGAAAAAAGAATCAACAAACATTGCTCATTAGATGGCAAAAATTAAAGACAAATCATATTGGTTGTGAATAAGCCTACACAGATAGTGTTTGATTAAACAGCGAGTCCTCATCACAGTCCTTGTGGGGTTTATCTTTAAACAGAAATGGGACAGGTGTGTCTTTCAGGTGCAATCACAGGACAGCAAGAAAGATCTCTCCTTCCAACCCACAAAAAAAAATTAAGTGGTTTTATTTTGCATCTCAAAAAGTTTATTTTGTTCCTCCGTGCATCCTCATGGGGGCGTGATTGGGATGTAAACATATGAAAATGTGTGATCAGACAGGAATTCTGTGTTCGGCGAAGACGCAGGCAAGACAGGACGTCCAGTTACTATGCAATTGCTTTGGCTTCCGGTAAGAACGCCTCCCAATACTTTATGAGCTGTGGAGCATATTAAAGGAACAGTTAGCTTGAGCTATGACGACGTGTCAGAATTTTTCTAAAACCAAAATATTTATTCATCTTTAGTTCAATTTCTCAAAAAAATTAAAAGAATAAAGTTTCATTTTAGATTCAAATAGAATTTTTAAGAAGCACTCTATTGCAAGTATAGTTTACTTGGAGCATGTTCTGGGCAGAATTATGACATTAAGATTGCATGTTGAATTTTGAGAAAATATGTTCATGCAACACAAATGGCAAAAATAATAACTAATTAAAATGAATACGTTTACAAGTTGTTGTGAGTGTGTGTGTGTGTGTGTGTGTGTGTGTGTGTGTGTGTGTGTGTGTGTGTGTGTGTAAGGTCATCTCAGTTGTTGTACCTGCTGTTGTGTTTGCACTAGCGACTCCAGGTATTTAATAATGACAGCTTTGAAGTCCTTCACCCTGTCTTTCTGTAATGAGAGACGTATCCCAAAAAAGGACATTAAGATGTGAACGCATACTGGCAAACATGTACTTTTAATACCACAGTGATTATGACGTGTTTAAGTAAGGTGTACAAACATTAAAGGATAACCGTTTGGATTCTTTATGCAAATACATTAAACAGGCCCCACCCATCCAACGGATGCCATATTCCGGGGCAAACCAAAATACATAAAAGGCGTTATTATGTTCATCATACCTCAAATCTGCTCACTTCTTTACGGATGGTTTTGGAAATCAGCTCAAATTCTTTCTCTCCGTGTTCGACCTTGCCCTCCAACTGCAAAGACATAATTGACAAGTTCTCCTTACTAAAGAATTCCTCTGACGAAAAAACAAGTACAAAAATATCAATAAATGCTGGTCTACAATGTGTAAAACTCACAATGACGCAAAATTACCGGTAATCGGTCAGTTACGTTACTGCCTTGTATATATTAATCACTCTTAGCCTTTTGCCTTTGAGAAAACGAAAGATGATATTAAATGACTACAGGCAACGAGAATGGGCAAAGTAAACTCACTGTCCACTGACGATAACTGACAACGACAAGCTAACAATTAAGAATATGTTGCAAGTAAAACATAGAAAAGCGAATGCAGAACGCTTAACAAACAGTAATGAGTCCTGTTCTACAGTCACATAAACCAGTATGTGCTTTGCTGTGTCAATTTACACAGTCTATTTATATACGGGTATTTCCCTGTTGTCCAATGGTTCGTTTTTGTAACGTTCACTGTCAAATCCGTATCCCAAAATCTCCAGAGTGAATACGCATCGTCTAACTAACTGGTCTGTGTTAATGCTACCTGGTCTGTGTTAATGCTACCTGGTCTGTGTTAATGCTACCTGGTCTGTGTTAATGCTACCTGGTCTGTGTTAATGCTACCTGGTCTGTGTTAATGCTACCTGGTCTGTGTTAATGCTACCTGGTCTGTGTTAATGCTACCTGGTCTGTGTTAATGCTAACTGGTCTGTGTTAATGCTACCTGGTCTGTGTTAATGCTACCTGGTCTGTGTTAATGCTACCTGGTCTGTGTTAATGCTACCTGGTCTGTGTTAATGCTACCTGGTCTGTGTTAATGCTACCTGGTCTGTGTTAATGCTACCTGGTCTGTGTTAATGCTACCTGGTCTGTGTTAATGCTACCTGGTCTGTGTTAATGCTACCTGGTCTGTGTTAATGCTACCTGGTCTGTGTTAATGCTACCTGGTCTGTGTTAATGCTACCTGGTCTGGTCTGGTGTTAATGCTACCTGGTCTGTGTTAATGCTACCTGGTCTGTGTTAATGCTACCTGGTCTGTGTTAATGCTACCTGGTCTGTGTTAATGCTACCTGGTCTGTGTTAATGCTACCTGGTCTGTGTTAATGCTACCTGGTCTGTGTTAATGCTACCTGGTCTGTGTTAATGCTACCTGGTCTGTGTTAATGCTACCTGGTCTGTGTTAATGCTACCTGGTCTGTGTTAATGCTACCTGGTCTGTGTTAATGCTACCTGGTCTGTGTTAATGCTACCTGGTCTGTGTTAATGCTACCTGGTCTGTGTTAATGCTACCTGGTCTGTGTTAATGCTACCTGGTCTGTGTTAATGCTACCTGGTCTGTGTTAATGCTACCTGGTCTGTGTTAATGCTACCTGGTCTGTGTTAATGCTACCTGGTCTGTGTTAATGCTACCTGGTCTGTGTTAATGCTACCTGGTCTGGTCTGTGTTAATGCTACCTGGTCTGTGTTAATGCTACCTGGTCTGTGTTAATGCTAACTGGTCTGTGTTAATGCTACCTGGTCTGTGTTAATGCTACCTGGTCTGTGTTAATGCTACCTGGTCTGTGTTAATGCTACCTGGTCTGTGTTAATGCTACCTGGTCTGTGTTAATGCTACCTGGTCTGTGTTAATGCTACCTGGTCTGTGTTAATGCTACCTGGTCTGTGTTAATGCTACCTGGTCTGTGTGTATCACTCTGGGTCTTAAGCGGATACGCAGCCAATTGTAATCATTTGAGTAGCGTTGCATGCTTCTGGGAACATCATTTTGCAAATGGTGCTGGTGGGAGAAAGGAAATGAGCAGAAACTCATGAATCCTCCAATCAGACCTTCCAGGAAATAGACTGGTAATTAATTGAATGTTCCAGGAGTTTTGCAACCTGTTTTTTAAGCATGATCCATGTGACAAGAGAGACACTTCACCAGGTGCAGTTTAGTGATGAGAGACAGGGAACTATTACTGAGAAAGGAAATGAGAAAGCTAGCCCGGGTTCCTACCTCCTCAATCTCCTTGGTGGAGGCATGGCAGGGAAAATGCAGAAATTAAAAGAGGCCGGAAATGCATTGTAATGCTAAAAATTAAGTCAAACATGAACTCACTGTTGTCAAACAGGTGGACAATAGAGAAATACAAGGGGAATGCCATTTCACTGATAGTCAGTGAACGAAAGGTACAATAGTACTATGGAGGACCAAGTCTCCCAGAATTAAAAATAAATGAATTAATAAATAAATGCATCAGTACAAGTATTTTACATCAAAATATACGTAAAAAAAAATTATTAGATTTTTTTTTCATCTGTCGTTTTCTCCTATTTATTTATTTCCACAATCATTTATTTCTGTAATTATTTATTTCGGTAAGTATTTATTTCCGTTAACATTTATTTCCGTTGACATTTATTTCCGTATTTCCACAACCGTAGGCAAATGAGGGGGCGGGACTTAACCAAAGCCATCAAGCGCAGAGAGCGAGAAACGGATGTAATCGTTCAGGACAGCAGGGGGCGGCAATGCACTGCGAAAGTTGATAGTGATACCAATTGCGGTTAAACTAGGAGAGCCAACAGCCCGTGCCCGCGGGCGTTGCAGTTAGTAATTCAAATAAATACGTAATGTTGAAAGCTACAGCCTTGTCCTTCCATGACTTTTCCTAAATACGGGAAATGGATTTTCATTTATTCTATTTTTTTTTTATTTAAACGCCATAGCCTGTGCATTACTTCCGTAATACATATAAAGTCGATCTTGAAACTCCTACACCGATTAACCAATAGGAATACTGATACCACTGTGACGTACTATGGTTGACACCCTCCTCATTTGCCTAAGGTTGAGGAAATACAGAAATTAATATATACGGAAATAAATATAAACGGAAATAAATGTCAACGGAAATAAATGTCAACGGAAATAAATGTCAACGGAAATAAATGTCAACGGAAATAAATGTCAATGGAAATAAATATAAACAGAAATAAATACTTACAGAAATAGATAATTACAGAAATAAATGATTGTTGAAATAAATAAATAGGAGAAAACGACAGATTAAAAAAAAAAAATCTATAATTATTTATTTTTACGTATATTTTGATGTAAAATACTTGTACTGATGCATTTATTTATTTATTTTGAATTCTGGCAGACTTGGTCCTCCATATTGTACTGGTTAGCGTTTCATGTTCAAAAAGGAAAAGGTCATATAGCCAACAAACGCAAGAAGGAAGCATCTGGGAATACAACCAGGTAACATGCGTTGTTATGGCAGAAACATGCATCAGTGTAATGAGAGAAAATATCTGAATATTTCTGCCAGCAGATATTTTTGTTGTCATACTTACAACTAACCAGAGGAGGCGGTGTGATTCGAGGATTAGTTAGTACAAACACGCCAAGCAAGGTTTTACTCATATTTACAGCAAAAATAAAATGTTATGGAAAAATTCGAGTTTAAGGCAGGGCTAATCGACACTGGTTCTGTGAGGTTAAAACCCTGGTTTTTCAGTCTCTCCTAAACTGGGGACTGATAAAGACTTGTTTACCTATGAGAACTACCATTTATAGACAAACAAACTAATGCGAAAGTGCCCTAGGGTATAGCATGGGCCTGAAGGTTTTAAACAATTTAATCAGTAACAATGCATTATGGGAGATGCAGAATGCTGTCGACGAGGGAAAGTAAATCAAAACAGCGTTCTCACATAATACATTCAGAGTGAAATGCAGAATAAACCAGTCATTGATTTAGTGAAAATTAACAACCCACTACTAATCTCTGATTTCCACTCCAAGTAATGTAAAGCAACTGGGGTCAACTTGCTTCATTCGAAGTTAAACACCACATGTGTCTTTCTTCAATATCAGGTCCATAATAAAATATATTATATTACGTTGGTTCAAATTTAATTAAATTCCACGTATATATTTGAGTCAGTCTCTGTTTGGTTGAGTATTTGCAGGATACCGTTTTTGATTCCATTCAAATGTTGACAGAAGTGAAAAGTAACACCTTGAAAACATGTTAACATTTAGAGTACCAACTCAGGCTACCATTTAAAGCAATGTTTTCGCACTTCATTTTAGCCATTATAAGCACATTTATCATTAAAACTCCTTGCTGCCCTGTAATGAGCTGGCCGTACTTTCTTACCTCTTTGATTTCGTCCTTAGCCTGCTGAAGCTTGTCAGGCTTGTTGGCAAACTGGAGTTTGGCCTCAGACTCACGCTTCTTCTGCAGCAGGAGCTGGGTGTCCTGCCACTTGGACCAGGTCTTCATTCTCTGGTCAAATACACTCTACAGAAAAATAACCCACAGGTTTAGGTTTCCAGCTGACTTCACGTGACAGGAGTTCAAATGGAGTCTAAATGAGAACGCGTCTATTCATATTCACCAAAGTAAAAAACAGAAATATCGCCAAAATGACGGTACGAACAGATCTGTGCCAGGCGTCCAGTGATTGATCCCTGGCACAGACAATGTGCCAGTTCGAAGTTGTACTGCAGAGCAGGGCAAACTAGTGACACAAATGATGAAACCGGAAAACCGCGAAACCACAGATAAGTGTTTTCCCACCCTAGAGGGGTTTGGTGAATACCTTGACTGCGGTGATGAGACGGACGTAGTCCCCCAGCAGTTCGGAGAACAAGTAGAAATCGGCGTAGGCCTGATCTTGATGCAGCCGGTCAATCTTCTCCTCCACCTCGGCCAGCTGGGACAGGGCCCGCGACAGAGCCGTGTGGTCCTCCGAGTTCCCCAGCATGGCTGCCGACTTGGCGAACGACGCCGTGTTCACCGACAGCTCTGAAGACGAGCCGCAGACGACGACGACGACGACGACGACGAGAGTATAAAAGGAATTGAGGACGCACAAGCGAGAGAGAACAAGAAGGAGAGATACATTAAAGCAAAACATTACGCGAAGCGCTGGCAGTGTGGCTAATATGATTATTAACAAAATAGCCACAGAAATTTAATGTTGTGGATACTAGATTCAGAAAAGCAGAATGAAAATGTATATCCACTACGTATGTCAGGGTGAATTAAAACCCAGGACGTTTACATTTCATTTAAACACCTAAAGACAACGGTAAACTTTTTGAATGCCTTTCCAAAAAACTAGAAAGGAAGGACTTTTTCTGAATTGAATGACTTCAATTGGAACTAAGCCCAACCCTCCTCTTAAACCTGGGATATGGGGTCAAAATTTAGGATGAGGTTTAAGGGTAAGGTTACATTTTTGTGCGTGGTCAGCACTTAGGGTCAGGACTTAGGGTCAGGACTTAGGGTCAGGACTTAGGGTCAGGACTTAGGGTCAGGACTTAGGGTCAGGACTTAGGGTCAGGACTTAGGGTCAGGACTTAGGGTCAGTGTTACCTTTTCGGTGACAGACCAAAGACTCCACACTCGCATGCAGTTTCCGAAGCTGCAGGTCAAGGTTTTCAAACTGCTGGTGCTTTTCCTCAAACCACTGTTGGCATTAACAACACTTTACCTCAGAGACACATCAGAGCCATAAAGTAAAACTCATATTGTTATATTGTCATCATCGTTTAAATAAGTTTGTAACCGGCACATACAAAGTACATGTATTGTTTTCTGCATCAAAACATTTGCAATCATTAATTAAATAACACAAATTGAGTGAAACTACATAATGCTGGTTTATGTTCCAACCAGAACTATTTATATTTTAAGTCAAAGGAATGCAACTTCACCAAGTTCTAAACGCAAACCAATGCAGTGGTAGATGTTTATCTTATGTTTAACATATATTGCTTCAGGCATATCAAAGAATACTTCAATTATGTCTATGTGAAATAATTTTTCCATGTTGATTTAAAAAAAATATATATATTTATGTTTACTTTACTATATACATTGAAAGAAAGTTTACATTTAAAAAGAAAAAAAACATAGTAGTTTTAGTATTTACTAGGGAAAAACTTTAATTGTTCTCAGTATCGAAGTCCAAATGTTGGTATGATACCACCCTAATACGCCAAACACAGGTGTCCCGGTACAAAAACGTTTGAATCCACTCATTGTCAATTGTTAAAACAAACTGAGTGTAAATCAATTGCAATGAAGCAGGAACAAAGATAATGGTTTCTCCCAGTGAGAATGGAGAGACCCAATCCGCTGGTTAGCACCCATCTGGAAGCCCCTCTAGTTCTTTTCAAGTGTAGAGCCTCATTAATTCGTCTCGTTATTCAAGTCCAAAAACCCGCTCTTACCGCATCCGATTCATTCATCTTGATTGTCATTTTGTTGACAGCGTCGGCAGCTTTGTTTACCATCCTCAATATCCCGGCTCCGCTCAGCGCCTGGGTGCTAACCGCTCTCGGCAGCTGGGATAAAATGACAAATAAGGGCAAACAAATCGGTTAACAGGCGAGAGCTCCGACCGGGTCCCGGAGGAGGCCCGGCGCCAAACGCTGTGTGTGGTTTTCTCCACTCTCATACATTTCAATGTTGTTGGAACCTAATATAATGCATTCACTGGGAAAACTCTCAGCGGGACAATGGGGCCAAAATAACTTTCAATTGGTTTCAGCCATTTATCCTTCTTCGCCACAGTGGCATTTCATTACGACTGAATTAATAAAGTCATTTCACTGGGACATGTGGATTGGCCCCCTTTGACACTGGGCATTTTCGAAACGTCGGTCACGTACGTCCGTGAGCGTATACCGAAACATTCTCACAAGTCAGCTTCATTTAAGTATACTGAAATAAAGGGAAAATTGTCAAATAAAGCAATTAAGCTTTCCTTATTTCGAAACGAGGTGTTGTGCGTTGTACACACGGACTGTGATGAATCCTACCTCGGAACTCTCCAAGAACATCAGGACATCCGGATCTTTCAGCAAGACCGGATGTTTTACGGTTCTCATCAGATACCTATCAAACGCAAAAGAGAAAGTGACACTGTGTCTGACAAGTCCACCGAGTGTTGAGCTGACCATTTGCAAACATCCATTTAACCTGCAACTCAAACACGTAAATACAAAAATAGCAGCGATAACAATTGTAATAATCAAATGTTGTATTGTTAGAACAACGATATATTGTTGTGGCCATCAGGACCTAGTTCTTCAGCAGTGAGGCGTGTTAAGCAGACCACCCTGCCCACTTGTAAGCGCTGACATTCACGTCAGTCAGCGGACGGTAAAAAGGGCAGAGAAATGTCAGGGCCTCACTTAACGTAAATTTTTATTCGATTCGTCAGAATCGGCTAAAACCAGCGATGCGGCCGAGCACGGGATGTGTCGGACAGCTCAGTGAAGAGAATACGATACGCCGCGGGGTTTGATTGGGGAAGCACACGTTTCCCCTCAGGACCCCCGTCCACGCCTGTGTTGACAGGACCTGAAACCCTGAAGCTCTGTGATAATTATTTACCTAATTTTTGCAGGTTAACCTTTCGGGCCACAAAAGACCTGAACAAGAATGCTCTTTAAACTGAAGGGGGGGTTCGCGTAAAAGTTTTGTGTTAGACATGAGAGCGATCTCATCTGACAATGTGGGCATTAAGCGAGTCACTTGGCAAGATGTATCAGATGGGAAAAGCGGCTGGGGAGCTGGTCTTATAAGTGGGGAAAATGAGGAAAACTGTCTGGGAAGCTGGCTGTGTAAGTGTGGGAAATGGTTTATTGCCATGGACACGTTAGCTCTAGATGCTAAGTCCTCAAAACAACTAATTTAGAAATACCTTTCTAAGGCTGATCTTCTCTTCTCAACAAATTCTGCAGATGACAAATCTTCCTTCCCAACTTTGACCTTAGTCATTCCTGTAGATGAAGAACCATGTAAATGTTTGAACACGTATACAGTCATTGTTGTATATAATCATGCTGCCTACGTAAAATAACTGTGTAAAATTGATACACACCGCTTTAGGAAATAATCGCAACCAAAACATATTACATGCCTGACTTAACTCGCTTTGACAGAACAACAGTAAAGCACATTCATGCAGATGCCACTCACCCACAATGCTTTTCTCTGGAGCGGGAGGGACTATGTACCCTATGTGCAGGTACTTGGAGGCTAGTTTGCTGTGCAATCCCAGAAAGTCACTAAACCTCCTTTTAACAGTGGTTTCATTCTTGTTAAAAATTGTCATAGAGGTCTAGAATACAAAGATGGTAGAAGAGGACGACAACACAGGCATTTATTTTTACTGGTTAACACCATTTGAATAACGGAAAAATTCTAAGACCTGTAACTGAACTAGGATTGCAAAATTGCAGTAACTTTCCCAGAATGCCCCATGAAATGGTATGTATTTTGATACCAAATATTTTTTGAACCCCCTGGGAATTTTGGGGAAAATTACCAGAAATCTGCAACTGTACTTTGAATTTGTAACAAAAAATCTCAGTTCTGTAAAACAGAATAATGCCCGTACCTTTGTTGTTACTTTGTATCCCATGTAAGCATTCATTCCATCCCCTTAAAGAAACACAAACGTGAGTGTTAACCAAAGTCCAGACATCCGCAGGACAAACACTCCCCCCGTTACAGATGGGTAATAGCTGACTGATTCAATTAATATTTGTGTCGATGGAAATCTACACAGACGTACAAACACATAAAACACTCAGCATAGAGCCATGAACGATTTTGTTTCGTTGTAATACACACAGTAGTTCCTAGTCTCTTCCATGTCAGAGGGTGCTCAAACCAAACAGCAGATAGCCCTTTTAAAGGTCTATTGATTTCCAAGCCAAAAGCCTCTCTGGTTGTCGCCACCTTCTAGAACACTATTGCGGCGTACCGCAAAGAGAACAGAAAGGGGTTGTGAAAATGGGAACTTGGTCTAGCACTAAGGCGGCTGTCTCCGACACGCGTCTATAGTGACGGCATAGGATTGAATTTGACCTATTGCCCTTTTGACACAACCTATATCTTTCCCTCGTGTCATCCCCTCTCAGTATCTGTTAAAAAAAATCTATTTAAACAAAATCCGGCGGCCCCAACAGCAGATCTGGGCTCAGAATTTACTGGGTATGCACAGTCTAACATGAACTGACTCAGCTGGTTGAGCAAGGCAATTGCAACGGCCCTATAGTGGGTTCGATTCCCCTGGGCCCAGACACGTGTTTCCTACGATCCTCCGCTGAATGACCTTAAAATACTACTTAAATCAAAGGTCACGTGATGAGGGTCAATCTTAACGAGTGATAGATTAAACATGCTCGTTCGATAGAAATGCACAAACACGTCTTTTACTCACCAACTTTCTCTGGATCAGACACTGCTATATGGATGTCAAATGTGTCGCCATTGTTGTCCTCCTCAATCTGCAAAGAGAATCATCAGTAAATATTAAAGTCATACTCTGAACTGGCAGTGAACGTTTATTGCCTCTGGGATTTGTTTAGGATCCATGTTTGATGCACTTAATCTGCCGGGGGCTCACATAACACACAAATGACGTGTCACACCACTGAAACTGAACCAGGAAACTACAACCTCAACAGACAACAGACTGTTTTAATAGACTATTTGCACGTTTAAAAGACAATGAGTAAACAAGTTCAGAGCGGGGGGCACTTCTTTCATCAAGAAGATAATCCCTTGCAATTCCAACGCAATAAAAACGATAATGAAATATGTAAGACTCTATAACCTCCTCATAAAAAGAATACAGAGTTCTGTAAAGACCCAAAACCTTTGTTATAAGAGACAATTCCAAGCTGGAATTAAAGATGAGGCAGTTTCACAGACAACTATTTTGTTAATAATTATGTACACGACAGGACACCTTTTGCCCCGTCAACTGAGTCAACATGTACAGAGCCACAACCGACCCCTCCCATCTGACACATGCTCAGTGATCATCAGCAATTTAAACAACCAACTCATCGTGTATTGACTGCAAGCAAATTCACTTTTGGTCGGCTATTTCGCAGTACTGCCATCAGGCATTTGAAGGTCGCTTTTATTAAGTAAATAATATTGTCTCCGAAGAATTTCTGGGGTACTTAAGAAATAAAAGCGGCAAATCATCAACAGTTCTGAAAAAATAAAAAAATAAAATCTAAAAATATGTCTGTACACTTTATGGAGAGGCCGCGATTCCAAACAGCCTGAGCTAATAACAGTAGCCCATTTGCGTTAAGAAATGGAGAAGGTTCCCTGAGGTACGGATCACACAACTCCTTACCTCATCCAGGGATCTCTCAAACATCTCTGCAGAGCCCAGGTCCATTCTGGGGGTGAGCATAGCTGTTGGGGTTACAGGGGTGATGGCTGGAGATGGACCATCCGACAGAATGGGCTCCCTCTCTGGACTGTCCAGAGAAACCTCCTCTGTTGCCTCTGAAATACAGTCAAGGAATAAGAGGATGATGTGAATGCCAATAAATTGCACTAAGAACCATGATATAAGTTATGTGTCCAGAAAGAAAAGGAAAACCCTTGACATAAGAGGCATCCGTGTGCTGTGTTTTTTTAAAACCCTGGAAGGATGTTATACACACGTTAAGAGTTAACAGTTTCCTTCTGAAAAGATTGCTCAGCCAAATGACAAAGTCATGACTAGCTTTTTTTTTGTTTTATGAGCAAAAAGTCTTAAAGTAGTTTTATTGAACTACACAGTCCATCCAACCTGTCTAGATTATTTGAACATAAACACGATATAAAATCCACTGGCACTGGTTTTGTTTCATAAATGCAAAACATTTGGAGAAAAATAACTGTGGCAAAGTACACAAAAAGCATAGATTGGTGTTTTATCTAATAGATGCTTCTAACATGCTTAGTAGAATTAGGAGAGGTGTTTAATATGGTCCCCTAAATACCTGCAAACAGATCTTCGTCGTCGAATGAAACATTGTTTTGCTTAGGTCCATTGGAGTTTATGCTTATGTCTTCTGCAGGTAGTCTTGCTGGTTCTGGAGAAGAGGGTTCAGGAGTCTACATGAAAGCATAAACAAGAGAGCAATTAACTGAAGCCCAGGGACAAACATAAAATTAGTCAATTTGTTGGAAATAACTATGCAGTTTCATTAGGCTAATGGAACATTTTGGAAACAAACTAGCATATGGGCTAACAGGAAGTAAGTACTGTCGCATAAACTGTTGCCTCAACAAATGATCAGAAAATGCGTTCATTTCATTGGAATGTAACAGGAAAACCATGTGTTCACATGAAATATGAGAAGCCATACTGTCAAATGATGAATCATAACAGAATAAAAGATTTATATAGGAATACCTGTCAAAACCAAGTGTTTTAGAAAAAAGACACAGTTTAACTCCAGTCAATATTACTCTGATTCCAATGCAATTTGTTTTAAATTAATTTGCAGCCACCTCCTCTTTACAGTTCAAGAACTATGTGGAGTTTATGCAAAAAAAGCTGAGCCATGGAGAAAAGACAGGAAGCGGCACTGATGATGGGACATTTCCTCTGCCTACCACTCAGCACAGGATGAGTAAAAAATAAAAGACTACCTCAATAACATGTTTATCTATGTGTTCACATCCCAAATAATGTATTTAATTATAGAATAATGTTGGAATACCTGTGCTACTTTTATGATAGCATTGAGAAAATATGATGCTTGTCTGTTAAACAAAAGAGAAAATAACAAGAAGCCAATGGGGTTGATGTCATTAGTCTTTAGCCTTATCTCAATGCACTCCCAATAAAAGTTAGGAAAGTTTCGCCTGATTCATGTGTTTTCTCCGTCACCATCGTTCATTTGTTTATGGGATATGATCAAGGACCATCTGTGCAATAAAAGCACACCTGACTAGACACCTGGAAGTATACAGCTCACAAGGTGAACGTATGACACAACAGGAATATATATATATATATATATATAGTTTAGAGTTGTGTTATATAGCCTATAATAGCCACACATTGCTATGTAATAGCGTGACATTGCTATATAATAGCCACACATTGCTATATATAATAGCCAGACATTGCTATATAATAGCCACACATTGCTATATAATAGCCACACATTGCTATATAATAGCCACACATTGCTATATAATAGCCACACATTGCAATATAACTCTACTTGGGCTAATGCACTGTCCCATAGCAGAAGATACTACAAAGGTATAGATCACATACTATTCGGCCTTTAGCACAAGGTTCTGTTCAAGCAAGGGGTGTGGTATAAAGGCAATATCTAATGGTGTGGCCAAATACACAACATAGGTTCAACAACTAAGGGCTGTAACACAAACCCCTAAGGGTGCTCTATTTGATAATATAAACTGGTTATCAACTCAAGTGGAACAGTCAAAACATGAAATACCGTCGCTATTTGCTCTTATTTACAATAGATTTCAGCTAATCAACATTGATTAAAACCACTGGATCTATGATGTTTTATACTATCCCCAACAAAAATAATGGATTCGATCTGGAAAATGTAAAATGTATGTAACAAAAAGGACTAGTCTTGGACAATGCCACAAAAGTAATGGTGAATACGTCCAAAATAATAAATAATGAATTCAACACCAAACTCATGTGTGGACTGAGCTAAGAGCCTCTTTGCTATCAGAGTTTACCCTACAATCAATTATAATTGACTAATAAATGAGGTGCAACACAAACTATGATCATCTGATCTACTGTAAACAGGATCACAGTAAAAAGCGCAGCCTGCCAGTTTGATGCGTTTTTCAGACGCATTGCTGAGCCTCATGAGGAGCCCACCTCCCAGTCCAGTAAGGGTTCCTGGCCAACATCAGGACTGGGACCTGGCTACAAATTATAATATATCATAACAATTACCGGCGGTTGCAATTCCATTGCATGAGTTGTATCTATAAAAACTATAACCCCAGAGGGATACCTGTCTTGTAAACCTGTACGGGATATAGCTCACAACATGGGAAGGTCGCCGATCGAGACCCAACAACTTGTTTATTGTATCAATGGCCTCTCTTACCTCCAGTGTAGTGACAGTACTGACAAAAAGGTCCTCTCCGTCTTCTAGTTCCCTGAAGTCAGTCTCTCCTGCACTCCCCAGCGGTGGAGGTTCCATCCCCGCCGCCATCTTCCTTCAGTAATATAATATACAAGCAAGAAAACAATCGACAGAATCGAGTCAGGAGGTTCTCTCGCTGTCATGTGACTCGCAGGAACACTTTAGTCTTGTGACAGCGGGCTGTTTCGTGCAGATCATATTCCGCTATGTTCGCGCAGTAACTGCTGTATTGGCTGGTGACGAAAACAATGATGACTGTCGTTTCATTACAGTTTCACTGTTTCGACAGAAGTTGATCTGGATCTGAATTTCAACAATAGTTTAGACAAAATTTGGGATAAAGGGATTGGAAGACACCCATCACTTGTTTGAGTGATATATGTTCCTAGTAAAAAACATCTAGGATTTCTATTTTCTTTTATTATTTGGACCATTTGAAAATGTTTGTTACAAATACAATTTGAAAAATACAATACAATATAGGATGGTTCCAAATAATGCACACATTTTCTTTCCAAGCCTTCATGAACGCCCACACAGGCTTTACTGGGTCATTCTTTTTAGAGAGCGAATTTTTGTCTAAAAAAACGAAAATAAATGCTTATTTAAGGCTTAAATTAACTAGTGCTATTCATCAATTTAACATAAAAGGAGCCATTGAGCAATACAATACAAAAAATCCAAAAATGATTTCACCTGAATATTGTCTGTCTGTACCTGATTTCACTTTGAACCCTTTGTATTAATTATCCCTATTAAAGCTGCACTAGGTAGGATTTTTTCAAATATATATATATTTGTCTATATGAACATGATGTATTTAGAATGAGGTCCTGTGAGAGATGGTCAGCACCACAGCTCCCAGTCCCTGGAATCCCGTTCTGATAAGGTTTGTCAATGCAGACAATCCGGGTCCAGCAAATCTTTAGCCAATCGCTAGCGAGGCAGGGCTAGGGATTGATATAAAATTGGTTCAATTTTTATAGACAAAATGGAGAAGTACTAATGGCCCACCATGACGAGGGACGTCCGGAACAACGTCCCCTCCTGCTCCAGAGCTCAGTGCAAAGCGCCCAGACACCTCTTTTACGGGAACTCTGCTGATTCTACAGTCTCATCTGTCTGTGGATATCCTCATGTACCGCCCGAGAGTCAGTCTGGTACACCACCATTCTGGTTGTTGTGGATCGATTTTCCATAGCTTGTCACCACCTACCACTCCTGGGGGTTCCTACGGCCCTGCAGACCGCATAGGCATTTTTTCCCCCTTTTGGCATTACGGGTTCCCAGAGGACATTTCTTGAACCGTGGCCCTCAGTTTACATCCAGAGTGTGGAATTGTTCATGTCCCACTTTGAGGACATGGTGAGCTGAACCTCCGGGGACCATCATCAGTCAAACGCGCAGGTAGAGAGGGGCCAATCAGGATGTTCTGGTTCTATTGCCACACTCGACCAGGGGACTTGGCAATGTTTTCTGCCATGAGCCACTAACCAGTCCTCTTTCCAGTGAGTTCTAGGTTTCCAGCCAGTCATGGTTTCATGGCTCCGGGGCCAGACAGAGGTTCCTGCGGTAGATGAATGGTTCAAGTGTGCCAAAGGGATTTGGGAAGCAGTCCACCAACGTCAACAGCGCGCCGGAAAGTGGCACAAAGCCTAGGCCGACGGTCGGCACAGTGAGGCCTCAGTCTTTACGCCTGGCGACTGGACTCAGTCTGTGGCGTCCTAGACGCCAGTACGTTGTGGATTTGGAGGGATACGGCCCCGTGAAGCATAGCTAGGTGCCGGCCAAGGATCTCCTGGACCCAGACCTGGCTGTCAATTTTCACTGTCATCGCCCTGACTGGCCTGCTCCGTTTCCTCAACGTCGGCGTCATCCCCCCTCTGGAGTGCCGCCTCAGGGGGGTACTGTCACGGTGCCACCTATAACCACACCTCCTACTGGGAATTCCAATTAAGTTGCTCCCTGTTGTCGGCCTATTAGCTTCCACCATCCATTCACCCGGCTGTCTGCACTGCAGTCACTACACAGTTAGACATCTCATCATTACACACACCTGCTCTCTATCACTCCGGATTGCCTCATTACGCACACCTGGTTCTCATTACCCCAGCTTATATCTGTTCCAGGTTTGTGATTGTCGATTTGAAGTGTTGTCGTGTTGTGTTCGTGTGTGTGTTTGCTTGTCACTCTGAGTTTTTTTCCATTTTTGTACCGGCCTGATCCCGTCGTTTACAGTTTGATATCTTCAGTAAATCTTCCATTCTTTTTACATCCAGCGCCTGGTCTCCCTTTCACACATCGTGAGAGGTTTGAATTGCAAAGAGCAATCCATAAAAGCAGACACAGGAAATCATGGACTGAGAAATGGTCTAAGATACCTGCACATTTTTTAATTATGTGATTTTGAGTCTATATTTTTTAATTATGTTTTAACAAAATCTCGATCTCTGAGCAATGGTATGAAAAAAAACAATTCAATACAATTTGTATATATTTTTTAGGATATAACAATATAGATCTGTTTTCGCATAGCCACCTGATCCAGCCAGCTTACATTAAAATGCTACATGGCATTAGTTATAATGTAAGCTTGTGGGATTAGGTTGCTGTGTGGTTCTGTAAGCTTAAATAAACTCTATATTACTTTATTATTTTACATAGTCATTTTATTTTATCTCTGTTCATGAAAAAAAACATTCTCACTCCACTGTAACAAGATACATTGGAGATGTACTTCGTCTAGTCCCTTGTGTCACATATCACCTCATTAGCGTAGAAGACACATTCAAACAGGAAACATTTGTTCAAAGAAGAGAACGGAAGCCAGAGAGAGCAAATAAATGAAAGAAAGGAAGGAGAGCGAACAAGACGATAAGAGAGCAAAAGAGAGGTGTTTTTATTGATGTCGCGCAAAACAAATCGGCCGCCTACATGCTATTAGTCTTCTAAAGATGTATAAAATTGAGTTGGATGAATTGCATCGCACAGGACTATGGGTGATTTAAGAAAACTGCGACCGCATCTGTCTTGCCTCTAACGAAATGTCAGCGGTAAAAGTCATTTGCCGGGATGTAACAGTGTAGGGTGACAAAATGTTTTAAATCCTCATACTAAACTGTCGCCTTGATCCTGACAATTTGAGAGCCTAACACGGGGCCCTCAGGGACCACGTCCCCAATCTCCACTCACTGTGTCCCTTAACCCCCCCCACCCAACCCGATCTAGACACATAGGCAGGCCGGAACACAGGCATCTAACCGTGACGACACCACGCTTCTCTGCCCCGCTGTAATGAGCTGCTATTTACAGCAAATACGGCGGCTACAATAACACAGACCTAAATAATGCGCCGGTGTAACCGTCTCTCTCCTGAGGATAGGGCCTGGCAGAAAGGCCGGCAGTGAGAGACTGGTTAATTCTTTCCCCCGCGGACACACTTCTGGGCCTTAATGGGAGACACTCACCGATCAATGGAATAGGTTAAAGGACCCATTGCATTCCAATAAATATACGCTACGCCCGTCCGACTGCGCCGTGGAGTGAAGCACAATGTCTCAAAACCAACGAAAAGTGCGCAATTGCAAACGTTATTAATAACATCTAACGGCGAAAAGAGTCAATCCAGGGCACAACGAACAAGTTCAATGATGGCTGGCTGTTAGAATAAACAGAGTGCTCATTGGAGCGCTGGGTGTACTGGTCATTTTCCTTTTTGTTTAACAAGAGCTCGTCATTCTTTTTCAGGCACTAGATAACCTACTCAGTCCTAGATAATCATGTTGTGTATCTAAAACATCTCATCAAGCATACTGCTCTCCCATAGATTACCCATGTCCTAGAAACGGATCCACGGATTTCACACACTGCTTCGTGTTTAGAAATACTATGACTAGGTCAGTGCATTCATTGTTTTTCTCGCCACACCCAATTGTCTGGCTGGCTACTGGCTGATGCATTTTAAAACACTAAAAAAGCTTTAGTCAGCAAAGAACTGTCTCTTACATAATCGTTTTCAAACGATTAAAACCTCTTAAAGTAAAAGCGACTCCTGGTCCCGGTAAAACTCTGCTTCCACTGCCAATAAAACTGTTTGGGTCGGTCACAGATCACAGATTGAGCACATAGATTTCCATTAAAAATACATAACCACTCATACTTTTGACAAGTTTCACTACATTACAGCAAACCGGACCTGAAATGCAGACAATGTAATTACACATGGTTCGTTCTTTCGTAATCTTTACGGTAAAAAGGTCAACATATTAGTGTTTCTCAGAAAGCTGAAATTCAGAAGAATGTGTACACAGAAGAGGGAATGGGGAAAGCTGATATCAGCATTTTTTTAAGTGGCTGGCAGCACAACTTGAGATAGACAGCCAGAGGACATAAATAATAGTACATGACGAGATGTGTATTATACAATAAAAACATTACTGAAACTGACCGCATAGATTTGTTTAGAACAATGAAAACTACAAGATTTCACTTTCTGTATAGTTGTTGGTTAACACTTCGATTTCAAAATACTTTCTAAGCACTAAGTGCATGAGTAGAATTTTGGTTGAAAAAGTTAATAAGAAAGAGTTCCAAGAGGCTCCAACCACTGACAGACACTAACTCAGTTTAAGCGGGACAAATAGTTACTAAAAATTTTTAAAACATCTATGAAAAAAAATCACATTTCACAAAGGGTTTCATCATATTAAGCAGTGCCATTACATTATTTAGTTTTGTAAAAGACTTATCAATTGTAAGTTATGATCAATTCAACAAAATTTCCATCTTCTAATACACACAACAAAAAAATCGAATGTACATAAGCATTCAGACCCATTGACAAGCATGCAAAAAGACAAATCTGTTGAGCTACGCTATTGCATACGACCTGGCAGGCCAAGAAAGTCCTCCACAGTGAATCGCAGAATGTTTAACATGATGATTATTTTTCACGACACCAGTAGGAAGGTGTGAATTTGTCACCAACAAACACCCACAAAAGACTTTACCAGCAGCACTACAGGAGGTTAAACTGCAAGTAATTTGTCGAAATAAGTTGGGAATCTTACAGGTTCTAATTTTGGTAAAGGGATGTCGGTGGCTTGGGCATGTATTGCTGCCACTGTACAGTTAAGGTAAAACGTATTGTGGAGGGAGCTGAAGGTTTGAGTTGCCAAACGTCAGCCTTGAAACCTTAATGACTTGGAGAAGATCTGCGAAGAAGAGTGGGACAAAATCCCTCCGGAGATGTGTGCAAACCTGGTGACCAACTACAAGAACAAGGGTTTTGCCACCAAGTACTAAGTCATGTCTTGCAAAGGGGTCAAATACTTATTTCACTGAGTAAAATGCAAACTTATTTGAAATGCATTATTCTGGATTTTTTTGTTATTCTGTCCCTCACTGTACAAATAAACATAACATACAAATTCTAAACTGATCATGTCTTTGTCAGTGGGAAAACGTACAAAATCCACCGGGGATCGAATACTTTCTTCCTTCACTGTAAGTGACGTTCTATTTTAATTGATAACAGCTGACCGCAGCAGCAGGATGTTTTGTACAGATCTCATTAGACATCCCACAGCAAGACAATGACCCAAAGTGTTTCAAAACGAGGGAAATGGACAAAACTTACCTGCTGGCCAAATTAATCTTCACATTTAAATGAAACATTCTTTTCATTATCTTAAAATAAAATTGACAAAACAACATCAAAACAACAGAGATCTTGTCTGCAGTGCAGGCCTGTGTAACAGCTCCTACAGAAGCCAATCTGCCGCCACCTGCAGGCGAGCTTCGGCGTTCGTCTTCACCGCTCTTCGAGCTCCACCGTTCCTCCCACCACATTCATTGTCTTGTTTTATCATTATGCACACCTGGTGTCCATTTCCTTATTAGTAAGAGTATATAGGTTCCCTGTGTTTGGTCATGTCTTAGTGTGGAATAGTTCTATGTTACATGTTCTATGGAGAGATGTGATGAGTACTGCTGTCATGGTGTTGCTGAGGGAGAACCCAGACTGGAACGGTGATGTGGTACAATTATATTTATTGATTTACAACAACCAAACAAGGGTGGTCCAGAGATCCTTGTGTTCGAGCAGGTAGTTCCTATGAGGTCTCTGGAGTAGAACTGAACGTGTGAATACTGAGTAGCGAGGTCAGGCAGGTAAACAGGTGAGTGCAGAGTAGAATCCTAGACGAAGGAAAACAGTCACTGAACAGGCGAGCAAAGAACAACAGAGCAACAAAGTAAAACCAAATACTAGTAGAATCTTCAAACCGAAGTGATCTCCTCATGAACAACAACCTACTAGTGTGGTTTAACGATCCGGCAGAGACTGGAAGTCAGGACTGCTTCTAAATACCCTCCTGATTGTAGACAGGGGTCAGGAGTTTCTCACAATATAGCGCATAAAGACAAAGCAAAACATTTATTTTGAAATTTTGTACAATTCTTGAAAATATAAATGTACATAGGAAGTATTCAAAACATTTTCCATTACACTGTAAATTGAGCTCAGATGCATCCTTTGTTCTTCGATCATCATTGATGTCTTTAGAAATTGGTTTGGGTCCACCTGTGGCAAACTACCTTTTTTGGACATGATTTCGAAAGGCATGACATTTCTATATGGTCACACAGGGTCTATACAGGGCATGTCTAAGCCAAAACAAATCCATGAAGTCCAAGGAACTCTTGGCATAGATCTGGGAAAGGTTATGAAAAAATCGTAGATCTTGGCTTGGACGTGGGCTGTACTGGTGGTTGTGGAGGAAAAGGCGGAGTAGATATTGGTTTCGTCATGGGCAGTACTGGTTGTCTGGGAGATGTAGAGTGAGACTTGACCAGGGCTGGAAGGAATTGCAACATGGTGACCAGGTTAGCCAGGTTGGCATACAGGAGGAATATTATCATGGTGAGGGCGTTTAAGCCGGCGGATAAAGTGTGCATACAGGAGTAAATAGTTTGGTGGTCGAAGGTCGTGGTAGGCACAGGAGGTTAGAGTGGCGAGGACCTGACTGGACAGTTGTGACAGTTGTGACAGGATGGGACCGGGTTAGGATTAGGGGCACGGGACGAGACCAGCTGGAGGTCAGAGACGCCGGACATCACTGGTTTAGCGATGCCGGATTTCACCAGCTCGAGGTCGCCGGGCTTGATCTGCTATGGGTCGCCGTGCCACACCAATCCTGGGTAATTGGACTATAACGGCTCGGTTTTAGGTCGGCCAGGAGTCGCCGGCTCTGGGTGGCCGGATTTACAGGCTACGGGTGGCCAAGCTTTAACAGTTTGGTTTCAGGTTGGCCGGGCTTCACCGGTTCTGGGTGGCCAGACTTCAACAGCTCTTGGTGATCAGGCTTTACTTGCTCTGGGTGACGGATAAGGCTATAGCAACGGGAACATAAAGGCACAAGCATGGGCAAACAAAAACCAACATAGCATATAGGCATTACCAATATAGACAATGCTCCCACAACGAGCACCCAAAAACAACAGACATAAAAAAGGAAACACAACAAGAAACATGTGAAAATAATTACAACTAATGACACGGAAAATTGTGAAATAAATAAAAATGAACAGCAGGACCAGGAGGGGGCAGCACAAGACGAGACAACGGCAAGAACAAAGCTGAAGCCTTACAAAAACAGGTGGTAAGAAATCCCTCAAAGGCAGATGTCATTAGGTTGAATTTGCCCAAGAATACAAGTGGCGAGCTATCAACTGGGAATTATCTAAATGGCAGGCTCATTGAGGAAGTTACCAAGTGCACCTGGCAGAAAATGTAAAGCTTGAGTGGAGAGGCCACGTGCGGAGCAACTAATCCAAAAGAGGAAATAGGTAGGTGAGTAAAAGGGAAGTGAAATAGGTAGCCATGTGCCAGAACCACAGCAAACAAATGATCAATGGCTATTGGAAACCACATAGTCAGATGAAGAGGGTGCAGCCTGACTACCTGTACTTCTTTGGCTAATCTGTGTCAGAAAGTCACTGGCCTGGAGGACAGCATAGGCCAATGTAAGCATAGTTCAAAACACTGACAGGAAGTAGGTATTGCATGTCAATTGTCCAGGCTGGGAACACAAGATCACAAAGGTTGTAGCCACATTATTGGTAGTATTTGTAGAAAGGACAAGGATTTGCTTGAGTCATGTGACTTGAGTGCGACTTTGGTCACATATATTGCGACCAAAATAAATAAACTTTCGACTTGACATGAACTTGAGCTGTATGACTCAAGTGATTTTCACAGCACATTACTTTAGTCCTCTCTCACGTCAGTCTAATTGCTCTGCCGAACGCACACAGACCTAGCGGGTCATATTCTCAAAACGCATCTATTCAATGGAAGGTGGAGACTACAAAAACACAACACAACAATGCTCGACATCAATGCAGCATTTTCTCAATGTCACTCAAACTATAGGCCTAGCGTTCAGCAATCAACGTGAAGGTGTCAGTGACGTGATTGAGAAAAATGGCATTCAGGGCATCTGGATTGATTCTAAAAAGCTACGATTGGATTATAGGGAAATTATAGCAGTAGGCAAAACATGCAAAATTAAAATTACTGATGCGATATCAACAACGTCTAACTTTGTGAGATCCAAAGACAAGTATGAATGCTGTTACGGGTACGTGCTGTGCCTATTTAGGTTTGGAGGCAGGAGTCGGAAGCGGGGGTAAATGTAAATATATTTTTTTATTCAAAGGCCAACTAGCTTGCAATGCATTGATAAAAAAGAATCGTAATGTAAACAGCGACAAAAATGACTGACAAACAAACACCAGAACGAAAGTACTAAAAAATGGACATGATGTCGGGTTAACTTGATACAGATTCAAAGAACATAGAAACAAAATCAAAAAGACACTGAAACACAGACATTTTTACGCCAGCTGTTATAGATAGACAATTGACAACATAAAATACAACCTACTAAATAATAGTAGATATATTCCTATCTATAGATTTATTTAAGCTAATTAAAGAATAATTATAATTAAATAATTAGATTTGAGGATCTCTATAGTAATACATAATCTACCTTAACCATTCATTTGAAGAATACCAAAAATATAGGACATGAATTTAAGAACTTGAGACTAACCTGAGACTTGTCCAATATCTTGGGACTTGACGTGAGGCTGGCAAAAATGGGTCCCATGTCTGGAAATTGTCCAAATTCAGTTGTCCAGCAAATCTGTGTTTGCTGCCAAAAATGTGTCTACAAAATATAGTAGTGATTAATGATATTATGGCGATGATTATTTTAATTGTAGTATTGTTTACACTTTAGTTGGATGGTAGTGAATCACCCGAGAAGAGCAGATGGTTAAACTAATTTGTGGCATTTTCTGTATGAAGTTGTCGTCACAGAGGCATCTAATTAAGGTTATATTGCTTTTTTCCACTAAAAGCATCTTGCCCATTGTGCGTGGGTGCAATATACAGTCAGGTTGACATTTCAGAGGTAGATAAAACACAGCCCCAGTTATATTACATTTCCTAATTATTGCCCTTGTAGTGGACATGTTTCTTTTTGACATGAAATATGTTTTATTGCAATATTCTGATTTGTAAAGATCACTAAACTTTGTTAAATTTCACTTGTATGCTCACAGGCTAAACTAATGGTAGTTTAGCCCGTGTATCACCACATATGAATACCTCAGTAAAGCAGGACGTCTTTGAAGACCACATATGAACACCTCAGTAAAGCAGGACGTCCTTGGTGACCACATATGAACACCTCTGTAAAGCAGGACGTCCCTGATGACCACATATGAACACCTCAGTAAAGCAGGACGTCCCTAATGACCACATATGAACACCTCAGTAAAGCAGGACGTCCCTGACAACCTCATATGAACACCTCAGTAAAGCAGGACGTCCCTGATGACCACATATGAACACCTCAGTAAAGCAGGACGTCCCTGACAACCTCATATGAACACCTCAGTAAAGCAGGACGTCCCTGACAACCTCATATGAACACCTCAGTAAAGCAGGACGTCCCTGATGACCTCATATGAACACTTCAGTAAAGCAGGATGCCCCTAATGACCACATATGAACACCTCAGTAAAGCAGGATGTCCCTGATGACTTCCCCAAACACATTTCTTTTTGTGTCATTTTTCCCGACTGAGCCAATAATTATTACAGGCACTGTATATAACTGTGTATATAATTAATTATAATAATCTTGGTCATTTTTACTAGCTTCTTATTTTATATGTCACTGGAGTTTTTTTTAGCATGCAGATATGATAAATTAGGGGATTAACAGTTTATCCCTGTTTTAAAGTTAATCTACATTGACAAGTTCATGAAATGGCCTGTAAGAAGAGGACAATGTATAAAAAGTGTTGTAATTTCCAAATGTTTCTATGTACATGAATTCCTCAAATCCTCAAATCCAATTCCTCAAAGCAGAACATTTCTAATTCAAATGATATTCGATAAAAGAAAATGCATACAGGAAACTAATTTATGTGACCTAAGATTTCAGGTGCATGAAAGTTTTAATTCTTTCAATCCAAAATGTTTAATTGTTTAAGAAATATTCCAACGGCTGACAGCAAAGGCAAACAGGATCAACTATTAAATGTGACAATTAACAAATGGCCTTTGTTTTTTGAATTACAAGATGAAAAAATGAACTAAGAAAAGAATGGCTGTATTTCTTTCTTGAACAGCAATGCTTCCCTCTTCTGGTACAGTGTGGAAGGGACAATGTACACACGTTAATGGCAAGCACTTCTCTAAATAATAATCATAATTTAATACAACAATGAGTAACCATAAACAATATGAAATTCCACAGGTATTATTATAAAATATCCAATAAAACAATTTGAATGAATCCTTGCCAAAAATTTTCTTTTGCTCCATAAAATCTCAATGTGTTTTTTTTTGCATACACACAATATCGTGTTTTCACTATCATAATCTATTTTGTTGTTACCAAACTAATGTGGCACTTTTGAAATGTATATTTCTTTTCTAGCCCCTGTGTTTTAACCAGCAAAGATGAAAGCAGTGCAATTAGCTTTTTGTAAAGGTTGTATTTATTAGTATCCATCATCTCTGCCATTACATCAATTAATACTGTTGACGGGTGAAAGATTGTCACAGGCCTGGCAGAAACCTTTTCCCATCCTTCACAGGGAGAAGTTTCCTCCCAGCTTTTTTTTCTCTCCACTGGCATTAACTGCTGTCATCCCAGAAACAACAGAGCCCAGTGGTGTCAATTATATTTGATTGACTGAGTAAAGCACACACAATAAGCCAAAACAATGGACACAAAAATCTATATATGACTCCGCTTGTCAAATCAAGTGCTTGTCTCTTCCATTTTCATGCTACACACCAGGCCTGGCTTGCCATGCTTAAACGTTTCCTCTCAGATCTCACACCATTGTCCAATTAAACTCTGTGGGTCTTCAAAGGTAGGGAATGGCTCCCTGGGATATTGACTCAACTGTTGTCCAATAAATTAGGTCTAATTTATCAGTTTACACAGTCCCCCAAAAAATAGCTTTTGTTTTTTGGAACATGAACTGCGAGCTGCTCTTGTGATATAAAGTGTGAATATCTCGTACCTATACTGGTGTGTTTTATACATTTGTTTTACTAATGCTACGGACGGACACCTGTCAATGTGTGTTTGGCTAATTGTCTTCTGGCAAGGTTTATTACACTGGAGTTGAAAACCTAAATCAGAGAAAATGCATTACATTTTGGGGGATAAAAAACTATTTTGGGATTTGTTTAGTAGCCGTCATTCTGCCAGCAGCACTCTTACACAAGTAAAATGCTGGGTATATGTAAATCCAGTCAATAGGAGTATTTTTACAATAGATGCCAGGCTCAGCCTTAATCCCCCCCAAACCCCACTCATGTAGCCATCGCTATCCTAATGCTATGGTAATTAACACTACATAAGGAATATAACTGCCAAAGAACTACAGATTAACTCACTTGTGTTGGTCACAACCTTACAGACAAAACGGTGAAGGTGGTGTTTGACTTCAGATAACGCCTTCAACCACTCCCCCTACACTTGTCATCTTCATGAACTACTAAAAACCATAAACTACAACTGTTTTAGAAGGAAAGCGTCTTAAAGATCACCTAGAAGGAACAGCCGCTAACAAAAAATCTGGCTTTCATCTGGATCAGACAAAATAAATATCACCCACCAGGTTGATGCACGAGAGCTGTACAGGTCAATCAGAACACCTAGTCTTTTACCTGAGCGGCGCTTAAATAACCGTCTGTCTGACTCGCATAAACTAATAACACCATGTACACCACATTTAACCAACTCTAAACGATTAACTAAATAGCTGCACCATACTGAAAATGCGTACATATACCTAGTGATTAAAGGTGACAATTGAATTTAACCACACAAACCCTGCTTAGCCAAGGGGATTGTATCTTTTTCAATGTCAATTTTCATCAAAATCTGTGTATTCCTCTTTATCCACTTCCTCAAAATCATTACATCTGTTCAATTTAACAGCCTATGCCTTACTGTGCTCATCATTTCTATGTGTCGTTTTCATTTTATGAAAAACTCCACACAACCGTGCACAGAGAAAAGATAACAAACATCCAGGCACGGTTTGAACATTTCTTACAAATGCAGTTTAGAAATCATGCAGACAATAGCGAGACAAAATCAATTTATTTCAGATTGGAATTTGATGTAACAGATTAAATAACAACGTGACCAAGCATCACATACACACGTTTGGTGCATTCAGTCGGTTACATATAAAATGGAAGTCACACCGTATGTTTTAACATTCACACACAATAGACTCATTATTCCATCATCTGTATTAATACAGATTGTACAGTGTGAATTATCACATCCCGTTTGGCCATTACGTGAAACGCCTCACATGAAAAATGTAAAACATTATGAACCACTCATATTTCAATGTCCTACTGTGATTAGAAATGGACGCATGCTCAAAGTGTCTGTAAATAAAAAAAAATCAATTCAAGTTAAAAGACGGCATTCAAACACACCAACATACGGATTTTGGTCACAAATTGGAAATTAAATATTGGCAATAACCAAAAACTGCATAGATAATGACATTAGAAAAGATACAAATTAAAAGGGGTGCGAAGGATGCGTTAAATATGTACAGTGGTTTAAAATATAATATTGGTGCTAGTGAACACGTACTGCGTGTGAGAAATCACTGATAGTATTTCCAATGATGTAACTGTGTGTGCATAACAATAAATATTGCCTTTCACAATTGCATTGGACGTCGACGTTGATGGGACACAAAAGCCAGTTAATTGATAAACACCATGCATATTCAGGAAGACAAATACTTCAGGTACATTAAAAGAGAGATCGTAAAAAATACCCCCCTAAACAGCACTCGTTTTGCTCTTTCCTTTGGAGTATCCAGCAGGACCGGTTTTCGACTCTGAGGTCTTCTTTCCAGGGGAACCCTGGGACGCACCACAGTTAGACTGTTTCACAGTGGGAGTCGCGTTGTTGTTGTTCTGATTCCCGCTCAGTGATTCCATTATGGACCGGAATGTTCCGAACGGGCGTTTCACTACGTCAGAGCCCGTGGGAGTCCTGCCTCCCTCTTTACTGTGGCTGCCTTTGGGCGTCTCGCTCTCTGTCGGCCCCGCCTTATGAACCACCTGCTCGTCGAAAGTCACCCTCAGTTTCAGGTTCTGGGAGGTCTTCCTTCGAGAGGACGGCGATTTGAGTGCGCTTTTGGGGCTCGTCGGGATCTTTTGTCCGTGAACGTGGTCGGGGTAATACTCCGTTCTCTCGTCTGCGTCCGGGTCGCTTTTGTCCGACGTGGGCGATGGGTTGTATCCATCCATGGACTTGGAGGTGCTCAGGGCGAAGGTCGACTTGCGCTCTGCGGTCGACGTGTGTTTCTTCACTCCCGGGTGTAGTCGGCCCACGGCCTCCTCACTCTCAGGGATGGGCAGGTGGCTGGGCCTCTCCAGCTGCGCCCCGTTTTTCACCTCCTCGGGAGGATAAACATCAGAGTCAGACTCACTGAGAGAGCGCTGCATGATCTGCTTGAGCCGGGCCAGCTTCAACTCCCGTCTCTCCACCAACCCCGTCCTGCGCTGGGGCCCTGGGTTGACCACGGTCAGGGGCCCTGGGTTGACCACGCTCAGGGGCCCGGGGTTGACCACGCTCAGGGGCCCTGGGTTGACCACGCTCAGGCAGGGTGGCCCCTCTCGGAAGCCCTCCTGGAACTCCAGTGACAGCTTTTCGTTGGTGCACACCTTGTCAGAAATGTCCTTTCCGAGCAACTGGCGCAGGACGGCGTCCGAGTTGACGCTCCTCTGCCTTAGGATCCAGTGGCCTTCGCCCGGAGTGCCCTCCGCCGTCAGGGTCATCTCAGGCCACGCCTCCACAGACGGGACACGGGAGCTAATTATAGAAAACCGTTGAAAAGGACATACGTGTATCACTCAAACAACAGATATAGTTACATGTAAACATTACATGTGTGAGGTTGTGGGTCAGACCTGGGAGATCGTGAGAGCGCTCCCTCGGCTCTGGAAGGATCCAGCAGCAACTGCACTTGATCCTGCAGAGCTATTCTCTCCGTCGCGTGTCTGAAAATGATTTGCACAGAAAATAGTACAGCGACAGCACTGACATGCAATGTCTAATGAACAGCCACTGACATCTTCATTCCACGCTCTGTTTGCGGGAGAAAGAGTCCAGCAAGGGCATTACATAAGGAACAGTATATTATATTAGTATTATATTAAATATGAGCTCTGGGAGGGTGACCGGGACGTACACCATTTGGAACACATTCGTCCCCCCCGGACACTCACTCATTTAGCTGCTTGGTGAGTTTGACCACTTGGGATGCCAGCGACATGCACGTCTCTACTACCACCAGGTAGCGTGCACAGGTGGTGTGGCCCTGCCGCTCGGCACTCTGGGAAGGCCTCTCGCCGCCCTGGTTCTGCACGGTGACGTTGGAGCCGTATTCTACCAGAGTCTAAGGGAGAGAGACCGGGGATGTGTTCATGAGTGCACAACATTGTGGATGTGACAAAAGCTCCACAGACGTCTCAGAAAATGACACAGAATGCGTTCTGTACAAACTTATGTGTAAACACCCACTAAACGAAAACTGCCCATTTCCTAGAAGCGTTTGTTTCAGTTGAAACAATCTTTTCAATGTCCAAAACCAAACATGCATGAACCATTTTGAGTCAAATCTGTATTCTGTAATGTGCAATGTAGAAAACTAAATAAAACAATGAGGTGTTTCCCAAGTTTCCATGAGGCCTTGCTTGTCTCTCTCAAACACACTTCCTGTGGTCACTGACCATTCAAAGTGTACTTTTCATACGCCCGGCTGGCTAAATCAACTGCAGGAAACAGCCAAGAGTGATATATCCTACCAGGCAAATTGTGACAGCGTAAAAAACGAAAGTATGAATTCTAGTATAGAACCTCTCATTTATAGTGTTGTATGTAGTGCTACTAATTTCCAGTGTCCTCAAATCGCAATATTATCATGATTGTTTACTGTCAATATAATATATTCCAAACACACTTGTTAATGTATAGCTGGGTAAATGCTGGTTACCATAGCGATGTGCTTTTCAACCCTCTGCAATGGGAAACCCAGCCAGATATTTGAAATACTCATGAATTAACACACCTGATTCAACTCGTATCCAAATACTCAAGCCCTTGATTAGTGAATCTACGGTTCTCGCTCAGGGCTGCAGTTAAAATGTGGAACGCATGGGTCTCCACGATGAGAGGTATGCATCTGCGTAACCAGCTAAATGCTTCCGGGATGAGCAAGCAACGTGATACAAATGTAATCGTAGAGATATTTGCTAATTGTATTTTTCATACTCACTATAAAGCCACAAGTATGTGGACAGTGCTACTACTTATTGAGTTCAGGTGTTTATGCCACACCATTCGCTCACAGATTGGCATCTTGTCCAACGTGTCTCTGACCACATCATTGCTCTTCTGGCTGAATTAGCCCAAAATTCCCAAAGCAACACTATAAAATCTTGTGCCTAACAGAAGAGTGGCGGCTGTTATTGCAGCAACGGAGGGAGGGTCTCCATATTAACACCCATGGTTTTGGGATGTCCAGCAAGCTCATATAGATGTGATGGTTGGGTGTAACTACATTTCAGCCATATTCTGTATTTATAAAATGTTAATAACAATTCAGTAGAATCCATGAGTTAGGAGAGTTGAAGATCAGGATGTGTGTCGACAATAAATGCTGTGCTGCTTATCACATTGCTTGTAAAACCGGAAAGTTAATCAAGCCAATAAATACAGCACTCCTAGATTTTCCAGCAGACCTTGATAATCAACCTTAGTCTGCTTGCAATTGGCCGAACCACCACTAGGAGTTGCTGTGATGGGACAAAGAAATCCCTGCCCATCCATCCCCAAACCTAGGCTTTAGAACTTAAATGTGAAATGATCAACTGTGAGAAAGAAAGACCACATACCTGAATGCACGTGAGATGGCCGTACTGAGCGGCTACGTGAACTGCACTGTTTCCATGCTGGTCAACTTCATCCAGAGAGATGGCTTGCTCCTGCATGAATTGGAGCAGCCACAGCAAGACCTTTTCCTGAAAGAGAATGGAACGTTAAAAAAAATGGGATTGTTTCTGGACACGTTTCTGTCTGTATACTCGGTCCACGTTTTCAGCAGTGTTCCAGTCTCTGACATGTCCTCACCTGACCGTAGCGGGCGGCATAGTGGATGAGACTGGGGTGCTCTCGGCTACAGCTCAGTTCTGCAATGGCCTCCGTCTCGCTCACCATCCAGCGCACACACTCCAAATGGCCATTCTGCACACAAAGGTTTTCTTGTAGGTTAGCTTGAAGCAGACAATGTGTCAGACTTTCTTTAATTGAAGACAGAATTGGAGAGGGTTCATTTGACAAATACATCCAGGTATCCCCAAAGCCCAGCCACAGCCAGCAAGACCACCACAGCAAGGTCAAGATCCAAATTGACAACCAACTCCTGATATGCATTATAAACCACCCCTTATTAATCATAGCCATCGCTACTTCTGACCTAAGCCTGTAAGGGGGGGCGTTGGAATGGCAACTAGATCAACCTGGTTTATTTGACTATTCCACCAGACACAATATCAAGCCCCTTCGCCTTTGACCTTCAACCTACCGCCTCTGACCTTCAACCTACCGCCTCTGACCTTCAACCTACCGCCTCTGACCTTCAACAGCTCAACTCACTTTCACCCCGAGCCCGGCAGGGGTGAGCTGATGGTGGTTGCGTTCGTTGAGGCAGTCCTCTCCCATGAGCGATGTGAGGTGCTGCAGGCAGTCGGCGTGTCCCTGAGCCGCAGAGACATGGAGCAGGTTGTTCCCTTCCTCGTCCCGGATCAGTTCCAGGTTATCCGCGGCCAGATGGGGCTGCGACGGTGACGCCGAGAAGAAATCAGTCAATTACTGATAGAAACACGCTATAGCTAACTCATCACACGGCTGTCTGTCACGTTGTAACTAGGTTACCCCCCTCACCCTCTGGACTTACCAACAAAGAAATCTGCCCCTCGCGGATGATTTTGATGATGTTCTGGGACTTCTTGGTCTCCTCATCGCACTCTGCGTATGCTCTCGGACCGTTCCGGGTCATGTGGGTGTCCTGTCTGGCCGCGGAACCCTGAAGGGGGAACATCATTGCCTGGCTGTTCCCAGGGCCCCCGGTCTTGTGCTGCGCCGGCTCCAGGTAGGACCTGTTGGCTAAGAGGACATCCATGTCCGAGGCGGACGAACAGCTGAGCGGACCCAGCGAGGGGTGGTCGTATCCCCCATTAGGTGGCCGGTGGTAGTCCGGGTCCAGGGATTTCGACTTCCTCATGTCAGACCACTTGACGGGCGACAGCATGCAGTACTGGGCCACATTTCCAAGGCTCTCGGGGTGGGGTAGCCCCATGGCACCATGGCATCTATCTGTGGCGCCGCCCGCTGTCCTTTTGTCGTGGGAAACTCTGGGTAGAGTAGACACGTGTTGGCTAGACTTAATGTAAGGAACGTCCAGTATCTCGTCCATGTCCAGGTCGTAATGCTCCAGCTCCCCGAAAACAGCCCCTCCGGTAACCGAGCCTTTGGGTCTAAAGCCTCGGCCTTCACCAGGGGCCGCAGGCAGTTTGTCGGACACCTCCTCTTTGCTGCCCCCTTCCCCGCTGCGACCCTGGCTCTTGTCGTCGCTCTCATTATCGGAGGTCTCCGGTTGATGTTTGAGCGGCGAGACCCTTTTCACGGGTCGGAATTTGCTGTGGACCTCTGCGATGCCGGTTGGCTTGATTCCACCGCCACTATGTGATGAGACACCGCGGGTCCAGTTGATGGCTGGGGCTAAAATGTACAAAAGGTTAACTGCCGTTTAGAATAACCGTTTGCAACACAATTAATTTGGCTGTAATTCTTGTGCTTTTTAAAGTTTTATTTGTATTATAGCTGGACATACTTACACAAACCTGGTCTTTCTTCGCCCTGAACATCGTTTCTTCTGGACAACTCTGGAATGTTCTTCAAGGATGTCACAGAATACTTGATCAAGAGAAAGACCGTTCACATGTGTTTTCAAGAATTTATTATAAAGAACTATGAATTAGCATAGCTGTACCCACCAAGTCTTCTAAATACATGTTTCTCAAACTAAGATTAAGGCTACAGTTTACTTTCCACATGTATGAAAAAGCGAAAGCGGGCAAAGGTGCCGCCAAAGAAATCTCTGGTGTGGAAACATTTCCCATAACTAGAAGATTTAAAAAATGCACATTGCTAAATATATGCAACTTGCAATTGGCATACCATAAAGGCACGATAAGTTGTTGAATCATATCAAACATGGGCTGAAGGATTTAAGCTGCTGTCTCTTAAGGATCTGTTCAAAGCCAGGTCACTGAGGTGGGCAGCAAACATTGAGGCAGACCCCTCCTATCTGGGTAACGAACAATTAAGGACTCCCCCCTCTGGCAGTCGGCTGAGGTCTATCAACACAGAAACATCACGCCAGAAGAACAGCTTCTTCCCCACGGCAGAGAGTCTAAGCAACATGCCTTTGCACTAATCTGAGCATTGCTTGGTAACAAGGCTTGTACGCTCTACACATTATGTTAGACCTATTTGCATCCGGTTTGATAGATTGCTTAAAAACTCATATTAAATGATAGGTGCAACCCCAGACATCACAACCATCGACCTCAAAAACAACCCATGTCGTTTCACAGACAAACCTATCTACAGAGGAAAGAGCAGAAAGCTGATGTCAACCGTACTGTGTCAACCGTACTGTGTCAACCGGACACATGGAAATAAACAGAATCTGCTACATTTGAAGTTATTGTAGTTCATGATTACCCTGTAAAAACCGTAGAAAGAAACTGCCCCCTAAGCAATATTACTTCTACCTGCGTAGCCAAATGACATGGGCCTACTTCTGATACAGCAATCTGAGTTTGGGACTCACCACTGAATCGTCAGTAAAGTCAATCTCATCTAAATCCAGGTACTCAGGAACCTCCATCTTCAGTCAGCATTATTGTTGAGGCCCTAGTGAGAAACAACCTGTAGAACGAAAACAGATATTACAATTATACATGGATAACAATTGGTAACTGTGCAATACTTTTTTATCCAAGGGTATTAGGGGTCGGGGGAAAAGTAGCGTTCTGTAGAATCTGTTGGGTCTACGCCGTTTGACAGGAAGCAACACCACGCTTCCCTGTAAATCTGTGATTATGAATATTCCATGATGTGGTTTGATGCGGCCAGGGACATGACCCAAAACTCAACCAAGATAGTTGATCACACAAGTCTTCAGGCACAAATATTTTGCGGACTAATTTGGAATATGATATGCTATGCAGAATTACTGAAACATTAATGCCTTGACTCTTTAATAACAAATAGTTTTTCGCCCGGGCCCTGAAGTCCGACATTTAAGTTTCACACTTAACAAACACCCCCATGTTCCCTATATAGTAGGATAAAGACAAACTAATTAAAAAAATTCTAAATAATAAAATGGTATTTAGCATGCATGTCTTGCAGAAACTGTATGACAATGATTGCTGTGTAAAGAACTGGATAATAATTTCATTAAAGATTCCCTCAAGCAAAATCAAAGAATGTAGGCCTACATAGTCCATTGGCTGCTGGGAAATCCGAATAGTCTGCCTATTAGCCAGGTTCCTTATGCTAAAATATTTTAAAAGCTTTCTAAAAATCCTTAGCGGAACAGCAAGACGAGGATGCAACTCAATTCAAAGAAGGTTGTGACAGTCTTCATCTTCCTAAAATGCAACACCATAGGGAAAGTTTGCTTTACAGATAAAGTTTGGACATGAACCTAACTAAAGTGCATGTCCTACATATACATTACGGATGTTGCACTGCCTCCCCCGTTCACATTCTACCTACCACCTAACACTTAAAAACGCATAATAAATAGTATTTTCCAAAAATTCTATATGATCTGTGTTGCTTCCTTACCATCTATGTGTAGAAAACAGCCATCTACAGCAGAGGATTATGCTAGGTGAGGCAAGGACTGACAGTTTGTAACATCATATGTAAGCTATTATTGCAAATATTTGAAAGCTTTGGGTTAGGGTTACATTTATTATGTATTGCTTTTTTGTTATTGCACAGGACATGCATCCAAGTACATAGCAGAGTTATTTGGGTATTGATAGGTTATATAAGTCATTTATAGGATGGACTTGAGGATTTATGAGTCTAGTGTTATATCAGGAATGTAAATTAGCAGATCGTGGAACTAAATCCCCGATTTGAAAGTGTTAGAATACACATTGCCTTAATCCAATTAGCTAGATTAATTTACTAGGGTTATGGGCTACTGCCATATATACACAGATGGGCAACCAAGCTAGTTATGATCGGATGAGGGAGTAAGCTTGTAGGTTGACTGCTGGCTGGCTGGTATTTGGAATATAAAATAGCCACCGAAACTAGTCAATGCCTATCAAAAGTTTCTTAGAAGCAGTCAGCTAATTAACAGCTGGCAATATTGAGCATGGGACAAGCGTAAAAAGCTTTCTTGAATAGATGAGTAGTCGGGTCTGATTGTTAGTGTTAGCTAGCTTATTGAGGCTAAATAGCTAGCAAAAAGGAGACAGCATCTTCTACAATCCAGGCATCCCAAGGCAAGCAGGTTAGCCTATTTAGCTAGCTACCGACCAGTTGGAAAAATAGTAATAAGGTAATTAAAATCAGAGATGCCGATACTTACAGTAACTACACATGCTTTCAACTAAAATAAATCATATGTCTACGTAGTTGAATAATACATATAATCGTTTTTAAAAAGTGTTTTCGTTTACAATACCTTTCAGCTCAATAAATGTCCACGGTTTGTCTTCAACTGTTTGCCAGGCTCAGTTCCAGATTCCAGCTGTTTTTTGCACAAAGGCTTCTGACATGGGAGGTGACGCATACCGGAAGTACAGTTAGACATGGGAGGTGACGCATATCTGAAGTACCGTTAGGAAGTACCGTTATCCTTAGAGATACAACCTCAAATCTGGATAGTTTTTATTTTAGTTTCCTTGTTTATATTTTTGATGACCCGCGGCTTTTTACATGGATTTTAAACAGGTTTCATATTATTACCTTGTTTGCATGCAAAGACTTAAAAGATAGATTGTGCTATTAGTTACATTGTTTAAGATGTAACACAGCAACAAAAATATTATAATTATGTTATTTTTTGGTAAATTGCAGATTTTTTAAAATGGATTTGTCTACTCTTTCACTTGCTAGTGAATAGTCCAATTGTCTAAATAATAAATGTATACACACTGCTAAAATAATCACGTAACACGTCATCACAGAATAACACAGAGTCAATTAAACTTCAGGGATATAATATCTGTCTAGTTAGGAAGCATACGTTATTGGGAATCAATGTCACCTATTTTGGTGCAAATGAAAGTGACAACAGGAAAAATGGAGAGGCAAGAGCATGACAACCACTAAAAGGGGAATGGTTTTTGCAGATGGATGCCACAGACAATTGTTCTCTTCTCGTCCTTCTCACTGTAAAATCTGTATATTGCCTCTCCACTTGATCCTGTATTATCTCTATATTGCCTCTCCACTTGATCCTGTATTGTCTGTGTATTGCCTCTCCACTTGATCCTGTATTATCTGTGTATTGCCTCTCCACTTGATCCTGTATTATCTGTGTATTGCCTCTCTACTTGATCCTGTATTATCTGTAGCCTCTCCACTTGATCCTGTATTATCTGTGTATTGCCTCTCTACTTGATCCTGTATTATCTGTAGCCTCTCCACTTGATCCTGTATTATCTCTATATTGCCTCTCCACTTGATCCTGTATTATCTCTATATTGCCTCTCCACTTGATCCTGTATTGTTTGTGTATTGCCTCTCCACTTGATCCTGTATTATCTGTGTATTGCCTCTCCACTTGATCCTGTATTATCTGTGTATTGCCTCTCTACTTGATCCTGTATTATCTGTAGCCTCTCCACTTGATCCTGTATTATCTGTGTATTGCCTCTCTACTTGATCCTGTATTATCTGTAGCCTCTCCACTTGATCCTGTATGATCTGTGTATTGCCTCTCTACTTGATCCTGTATTATCTGTAGCCTCTCCACTTGATCCTGTATTATCTGTGTATTGCCTCTCTACTTGATCCTGTATTATCTGTAGCCTCTCCACTTGATCCTGTATTATCTGTGTATTGCCTCTCCACTTGATCCTGTATTATCTGTGTATTGCCTCTCTACTTGATCCTGTATTATCTGTAGCCTCTCCACTTGATCCTGTATTATCTGTGTATTGCCTCTCTACTTGATCCTGTATTGCCATGTAGAATCTCACTGCTATCTGTACAATTGTTGTTCAGTGTATTTATTTTGTAAATGTATGTTGTCTTGCACATTTTATGCCTTATCTTCGCCAGATCGCCGTTGCAAATGAGGATTTGTTCTCATTCGGGCTACCTGTTTAAATAAAGTTAAATAAAAATAAAATTAGTTTAAGTAAGAATTACCAACTCAGTCCTTCTACTGTTAACGGTAATTTCTGAATGAACAGTAAAAAAAGAATTATACTGTATTGTTAATTCCTTATAAATGTGCAAAGTCATATGGGGACAATTTCGTTGAAGGTCAATTTGACTCAATCTGTGGGTGATGAGGTCTCTGAAGGACAGATAGACATTGTACTCTTCCTTTAGGCTAGTAGGCCTACCAGTCCCATGTCTGGCAGCCATGTGGGGGACTAAGTGTGGAAACAAACAGTGCCACATTGGAAAGACCATGAGAGAAATGTCTTTAAAGAACACCTGCCATGTTTATTTGTGGACAAACAATATTGTCAACAACATAATATATATATATATATATATATATATCAGTTAAAGAGGTACTGAATATAATAGCCACGTCTTAACAATGACACTAAATGTATGTCTTACCAAATTAGTCCAGAATAGTGTTATCTAGTCCAGGGTGGTTCAGGCCAGGGATAGTGTTGCGAGTTTCTAAAGCGAGTATAAGATTACAATTCAATAACACTGATAGTGATAAAGTTCAATTATAAAAAATATATTATTTGAAATATTTCCTGCAGATATATACTGGTGATTTTGGCTTGTGTTTATGCTAGTTGTACGTACACTTACAATAGTGCGAATTATATATCTGAAATGTACATCTGTGTTTGTTGGGAATGTTTATCAATCCATTCTCTGAATATAGCTTCAGGGACCATCAACACCCATTAGTTTCACAATTTTCCAATGTAAAAAAATACTAATCGTTTTTGAAGCAATTTTTTATAAATGATTGGATCGGAAACCAATTAAACATAATGGAAATAACCTGAGCTTTTATTATTGTGACACTCCAATAAGGGTTCGGTACTTCGGTAGGAATCATATCCTTGTCTGAGACGTGCCCTAGTGGCTGGTGGACTGTAGTGCCCTAGTGGCTGGTGGACTGTAGTGCCCTAGTGGCTGGTGGACTGTAGTGCCCTAGTGGCTGGTGGACTGTAGTGCCCTAGTGGCTGGTGGACTGTAGTGCCCTAGTGGCTGGTGGACTGTAGTGCCCTAGTGGCTGGTGGACTGTAGTGCCCTAGTGGCTGGTGGACTGTAGTGCCCTAGTGGCTGGTGGACTGTAGTGCCCTAGTGGCTGGTGGACTGTAGTGCCCTAGTGGCTGGTGGACTGTAGTGCCCTAGTGGCTGGTGGACTGTAGTGCCCTAGTGGCTGGTGGACTGTAGTGCCCTAGTGGCTGGTGGACTGTAGTGCCCTATAGTGGCTGGTGGACTGTAGTGCCCTAGTGGCTGGTGGACTGTAGTGCCCTAGTGGCTGGTGGATTGTAGTGCCCTAGTGGCTGGTGGACTGTAGTGCCCTAGTGGCTGGTGGACTGTAGTGCCCTAGTGGCTGGTGGACTGTAGTGCCCTATAGTGGCTGGTGGACTGTAGTGCCCTAGTGGCTGGTGGACTGTAGTGCCCTAGTGGCTGGTGGATTGTAGTGCCCTAGTGGCTGGTGGACTGTAGTGCCCTAGTGGCTGGTGGACTGTAGTGCCCTAGTGGCTGGTGGATTGTAGTGCCCTAGTGGCTGGTGGACTGTAGTGCCCTAGTGGCTGGTGGACTGTAGTGCCCTAGTGGCTGGTGGACTGTAGTGCCCTATAGTGGCTGGTGGACTGTAGTGCCCTAGTGGCTGGTGGACTGTAGTGCCCTAGTGGCTGGTTGACTGTAGTGCCCTAGTGGCTGGTGGACTGTAGTGCCCTAGTGGCTGGTGGACTGTAGTGCCCTATAGTGGCTGGTGGACTGTAGTGCCCTAGTGGCTGGTGGACTGTAGTGCCCTATAGTGGCTGGTGGACTGTAGTGGCTGGTGGACTGTAGTGCCCTAGTGGCTGGTGGACTGTAGTGCCCTATAGTCGCTGGTGGACTGTAGTGCCCTAGTGGCTGGTGGACTGTAGTGCCCTAGTGGCTGGTGGACTGTAGTGCCCTATAGTGGCTGGTGGACTGTAGTGCCCTAGTGGCTGGTGGAAAGTGCCCTAGTGGCTGGTGGACTGTAGTGCCCTAGTGGCTGGTGGACTGTAGTGCCCTATAGTCGCTGGTGGACTGTAGTGCCCTAGTGGCTGGTGGAATGTAGTGCCCTAGTGGCTGGTTGACTGTAGTGCCCTATAGTGGCTGGTGGACTGTAGTGCCCTAGTGGCTGGTGGACTGAACTGCGGTTTAAAACCAAAACAACATGGATTTACATGACTTCCTGTGTTTACATATTTTTTTGATTCGGCTGATAAACGAACATTTTGAAAGTTTTGTAAAATGTCCGTCATTTAATTTAAAAAAAAAATGCGATATCAAATGCGTTGCAATGTGGTTCAGATAGTCCCAGAATGCAAATCTGCACAGATCCGTTTTATTTTCACTTTCAATACAAAGAAGCCTCCAGAAAATATAAACCCGGACGACGCCAACTGACAGTACGTTGCTAGTAACTATTCCTACACACGCAGTCACCTTATATTGTCTTGTAATGTATTTACACGTGCACTACTTTTATGTTTTATTTCTAAAAACGTTTGCTCTGCTTTGCCAATGTGTTTAAATGAATGGCGCAGGTTTTGTCTTCAGGGGAAAAACGAAAGTACAACATATTGAATCCATTGAATGGTGTTCACTGTAGAAATGCTCCAATATCCGGTTGGCTTTCAGTTAAGTCACCTGCGATCATTTCTTTCATCCTCAGGAAACTGCTGGTTCTCGCACTGATTCAGGTGTGAGAATTACCATGTGTAGCCTGTCGGTCATGTTGCTCCTATTGGTGCATCTTGTCCCATCATTTGGGGCACAGCTTCCGGAAGGCCAGAATGCACCTCCTGTTGCCACTAATGGTCAACTGTTCCCATGGAACCAGATGAGACTTCCCGAAATCGTTTCTCCACTCCACTATGATCTCCTTATTCACCCTAACCTGACCAGCCTTGACTTTACTGGAGCTGTCCGGATTGAAGTTCAAGTCCATGAGCACACCTCTACAATCATTCTTCACAGCAAGGCGCTCCAGATTGCCAAAGCTGAGCTTTTGGCACCAGAAGGTCCCGGGTCACTGCCAATGTATGTGCCGTGTGCTTCCATTAAGCTTTTTGTACATGAACACTTGTATACTTCCTGAATTGGCAGGTATTGGGATTGATATTTGCCTTGACATGGATGTCTTTTACAGCATTGACAATTGAACAAATTGACCCTGTATGTTACGGGATTGTTGATGTGGATGTGCTTATGTACAAAATCCTATTCCTAATGTTGATTGCGTGCCTATATTGTTCCCTGATTTTTCAAGGCCTCTCCAGGTGTTGGAATACCCAGCCTTTCACCAGTTGGCACTGGTGTCCAAAGTGCTTTTGCTCAGTGGTCGGGTGTATGAGGTTCGTCTGGAGTTCTCTGCCAACCTGTCTGACAGTTTCCATGGGTTTTATAAGAGCTCCTACCGCACAACCAAGGGAGAGCTCAGGTAATAATATCACCCGCCAGGGTTGGTGGGGGCATATAAAATAAAGGTGGTGTCATAGGTATGGTGTTTTGCAATCTTGATAGACATAAGAAAAATGTACCTGCCATGAAAACCAAGTAAACTTATCTAATGTTTTACTCAATTGGAAGCTGTACATGGTTATTTGATATCTGCTATTATATGGATGGTCCCAATATAACACGACTGTTCTGTCAGGTTTCTGGCATCCACCCAATTTGAAGCCACTAGTGCCCGAGCAGCCTTCCCCTGTTTCGATGAGCCAGCGTTTAAAGCCAACTACACCATTCAGATACGGCGAGAGGCACGCCACATTGCCCTCTCCAACATGCCCAAGGTACCTCAGAAAACACGCTCAGAGTGGCTGCCTCGCAGTGGTGTTGACATGACTTCTATCACTTGTTCATAATGTGTTTTTCTCCCGATTGTACATCTATAAGCAACTATTAGGGAAAAAAAGCTAGCCAGGATGTTTATTGAGACATTATAGGAGTGAGACCGATGTCATGGTTGATTTTGAGCCCTCATTCTTCACTAACTACTTAGTTCTCACCTCCCACTCTCTCTTTCAGGTAAAGACTGTAGAGCTGCCAGGTGGTCTGCTGGAAGACCATTTTGATACCAGTGTCAAGATGAGCACTTACCTGGTAGCTTTCATCATCTCTGACTTCCTGTCTGTCAGCAAGACCACCAGTCACGGCGTCAAGGTGAGCAGGAAGCCCCGCCCTTTTTATTTTCTCGTTAGTCCGAATGAATGGTAGCTAATAAAGAATACGCTATATTCATGCAAGCTCACTTTTTGAAACAAAAGGGATGCTTTGTTGGGGAACCCCAGAAGTAAACACAGATGATTCTAAGTTTGTACATTGCTGCCTCTGTTCAATAGACTATGACTATTTTCTAGTTAAGGTCCTTAGTTCCTATGAAATGTTCAGCACCATATGGAGATGAGCGACCGGCCACATTCTCTGTTTTAGATTTCAGTGTACGCTGTACCAGACAAGATCGACCAGACAGAGTTTGCCCTGAATGCGGCGGTCAAACTGCTGGATTTCTACGATGACTACTTTGACATCCCGTATCCTCTACCTAAACAGGGTGAGTATAGAAAACTCTGCTCCACCCGCTGGAATACAGCGCAGATTGCACCCAGCTATCAAGCAAATGTAGTTAGTTGGTGATTTGTGATTGTTTGACTATAGTTGACGAAAGGCAAATGTCTCCTTGCTTATATATTGAACTACCATTGCCCCTTTACGAATTAGATAATGAAAAGTGCATTTGTTTTAGGATTTGAACGTGGTACATGACTCTTTCACACAATGATGTAGATTTTTCTAGTGCACCTCCATGTAGATAAAAACATTCACGTCATACAAATTTTCAGTTAAACATATTTTGCCATCTATGATATGACATATGGGATAAATAGTGTTGAGATATTATTTTCTGGATTAAAACGGCTTAAGTGGTGGGTGTGGCTAGGCGCTCAGCACACAAAGTGTAATAATTACAACTTCTTGAAATTCTACAAAAATTCCAAACATGTGTTTGTTTTATAAAAAAAATTCTCATGAAGCTGAGAACAAAGGCACTGCAAACATCGCATACACATTCAGCATTTTAGCCTTGCTTAGGTCACTAGTTTACAATACTTCATATAGTATCATTTATTTGAATTGTATAAAGCAGTTACAATCGGACTTTAGTTTGACAAAACGGAAGAAATTCCTGCAAAACATTGCGAGCAACTCCAGGGACTCATTGTCGCTGGGCGTTTTACGGCTAGTGATTTGCATAATCATGATGTTGTTCACTGTTACTAAAGCCTGAACTGCTCGGCTCAGTTTTGCACTGTACAGATCGCTTATCGATGCTACGCTGTGAATTGGAGCAGCTCTTTCACAGCATGTGGCCGCTCGAGGTGTATCAGGCTCTTTTAGGCATTTTCACTGTTTTTCCTAGAGTATTGTTTCAGCAGCGGTGGCAAAGGTTCTTATCTCAAATTAAAATAATCTGAGTAAACATGAGATGTCAAATTAATTTACAAAATTAATTCTGGTGAATTGCCATAAATGATTTGAGGTCTGTAGTGATTGACATGGATAAGAAGTTATGTTTTAGTCGCCATGCTTCCATCCTCATTTTATTCCCCTGAACATAGTGGCTTCATTTTCGTGAGAATGAAAAGCTCAGGAAACCTAGGGCATTTGATTTTGTTTTTTGCAATTAGTTAAAAATAGAAGCAGAGGGGTGATCTTAACAGTAGTGCAGTATGTGGCAGCAATAACTAATGGAAATGTAATTTCAATGTACCGGTATGTCAAATTGGATGAACAATTTGTAAGACCTGACTGGATTACGTATTTTAATAGTTTATATTGTTTCTTATGAGGCATTTTTTCAACATGTCCTCTCTAGACCTCGCAGCTATCCCAGACTTCCAATCAGGCGCGATGGAGAACTGGGGTCTGACAACCTACAGAGAGTCTGGGCTTCTGTTTGACTCCAACAAGAGCTCTGCTTCTGACAAGCTAGGCATCACCATGGTGATTGCACATGAGCTGGCACACCAGGTAACTGGGACTATTTTTCTGATTGGTCATTGATTAATAGATCAGCTCAGAGAAATTTATATTTATATAAAATTATTAAGATTGACTAAATCCAAAACAAGGATAAACCTAATAGATCAAATAAACTCATGTCTGGTATTGATCCTAACCGGTTTGTCTTCCTGCTTTTCCAGTGGTTTGGGAACCTAGTAACCATGCAGTGGTGGAATGACCTGTGGCTCAATGAGGGTTTTGCCAAGTTTATGGAGTTTGTGTCAGTCAACATCACCAACCCTGAGTTACAAGTGGTGAGCTTTTGGCCCATACTGGAATGCAGAATTACACACATTTCCTCATTTAATAGAATCTAAAATGTTCTGTTTGTCATAATCTGACTTGGATTCATGTGCAGTGGTAGATTACTTGTAGAATAAGGCTACCTTAAGACCCGCCTTTAAAATCTCTTGTGTACTTGTCCGATTGGCCGTATTATTATTATCTCCAATAGGCCACCCCCGTTAAAAGTCTCGGAGATGTTTTTCTTCTAGCCATGGGAGCATAAGAATAGGAAACTGGGCATGCACAGCATGATGGGATTTTATTGTAGGTCCTTACCACTGTCTCACTTTGTCTCCCCCCCTCGCGCAGAATGACTTCTTTTTGGCGAAGTGTTTCGAGGCGATGGAGGTGGATTCACTAAGCTCCTCCCACCCGGTGTCCAGTCAGGTGGAAACGCCGTCCCAGATCCAGGAGATGTTCGACGACGTCTCCTACGACAAGGTGATCCATCCACTCTCACTACGTGTCGATCACCTGCTCACATTTAGTTAGCTAGCTTGTTGCACTGGGTGTGATAGAGAGATTATAGTCCTCATTACCTGACACAGGCAACGGTTTCCCTTGTCACTTCAGGGGGCATGTATTCTGCATATGCTGAGAGACTTCCTGACTCCCGAAGCGTTTAAGATCGGTATCGTCCGGTACCTCAGACGATACAGCTACCAGAACACGGTCAACACCCATCTGTGGGATAGCCTAACCAACGTGAGTGTGTATCTGCGGTGTGTGAATGTGTAGGTGAGAGACGTTGTCTGATTTTAAATACATGTGTGTCTTTACCAGATCTGCCAGTCTGATGATCTGGATGAGGGCAGACTGACAGAGGAGTTCTGTTCTCGGGGAAAGGCCCAGTCCGGAGCCCAGGTCAGTAAATTAAGAAGACCTATTTAATGTTTTGAAATGAATCAGATTAGAATCGAAAGAAAATCAAGAGGCTGCAGAAAATAGACAACATTAACAACGTCTAGCAGTAGCATAAAAAATATTAAATTAAGTAAAACAGTGAAATCACACTGAATCAAGGCACTTTTTTATTCTGATAAAATGATATAAAATCTGTATATGATATGTACTGAAATATTGTTAATAACTAGACTTAAGGTGGTAAATAAGGATTTGGCCTTACATATACGAAAGCTGAATTTTCAGAACCAATGTTGGGCCTCAAATAATCTACAATACCCCTACTGCAATATTAAGGAATTATTTAATAATTCAATATATTATAAAGGTTACCATTGCGCTTCTGACATTTAAATGTATTTTATCACAGCTTGTGGCTGAGTAACATTGATGGTGTTTGGCATACTGTCCTATGATCTTGAAAATAAATATTGAGTAAAAGTAAAATTATTAGTATTAATGGTAACACGATTTTCCATATTATTGTCTATAATTTATTATATTGTAAAGGTATATTCACAGTATTTTAGACACTCTCTGTCGTGTGACCTACCCCCCTCCATGTAGAAGTGGTACTCAGGTGACCAGCTGGATGTTAGGGCTATCATGGACACGTGGACGCTACAGGAGGGCTTTCCATTGGTCACTGTAGAGGTCAGGGGTCGACAGGTCCGACTCAGCCAGGAGAGATACATTAAGACTCACGACCCCTCCCAGAAAGAAGGGTAAGGGTTGCGTAAATTGTTATGTACGTTTTTCTACAAAAGCAAACCTGGTGATATTTTGTGGTAACACTGGTTTTGTGTGAAATCTCGTGTTCTTAATAAGGACATCTGAATAAGGATTTAATATTATGAATTTCCTGTTTCCCCCTCTCAGGTTCCTTTGGCAGGTTCCTTTAACTTACATCACCAGCTCCTCCAGGACTGTGCATCGCTTCTTGCTTCAAACCAAAACCGGTAAAGGGGTTTATGTATCTTCTGGCCTCAAAAAGATCCCATTACAAATTATATTGTTAGTATGTGTCGAGTATGTTAGTATGTATTTAGCGAAGCCCAAACTCAATTGCCCTCTTGTAGATGTTTTGTACCTGCCGGAAGAGGTGGACTGGGTGAAGTTTAACGTCGACATGAGTGGCTACTATATGGTCCATTACGAGGGGGAGGGCTGGAACTCCCTCACCTCCCTGCTATTGACCAATCACATGGCTCTGAGCTCCAATGACCGCACCTCCCTTATCAACAACGTCTTCCAACTGGTCAGGTCAGTCCTCTCCTGACGGTATCGTGGCAGCATTAAAAATGTCTTCTGATGAGTGCTGGTCTGGGTCACAGTGTGTCAAAAGCAGTTGACCTTTAACCCTCGCTGTTCCTCGCTCTCCCTCTAGTGTGGGCAAGGTGGGCCTCGATACCGCGCTCGACCTGTCCCTCTACCTGTCCAAGGAGACGGAGATCATGCCGGTTACTCAGGGCCTGGGGGAGCTGGTTCCTCTCTATAAACTGATGGAGAAGAGGGACATGGTGGCCCTGGAGAACCAGATGAAGGTACGACAGGGGAAAGCAGATAGAAATAGACATAGAAGAGACCGAGAGGGAGAGAGATACCGAGGGGGAGAGGGAGACCGAGAGTGCTAATTACAGTGAGATCAAGTTACAGACAGATGAAAGTTAGCATGTTCTATCTGTCCCTCAGTGTGATTGGGCGGGTGTAATATAAACGCATTTTTCAGGACTACATTGTGGCTCTCTTCCGGGATCTGATCGAACGGCAGACGTGGACGGACGACGGGTCGGTATCCCAGCGGGTGCTGAGGAGTTACCTGCTGCTGTTCGGATCGGTCCGTAACCACCCGCCCTGTGTCGCCACCGCCACACATCTGTTCAACAAATGGAGGGTCTCCGATGGCAACATGAGGTCAGGGGTCAATCCATTACACTGGCTCAATCATTCTCATTCTGCATGCCGTGGGTATTTTAACAAAAACCATTGAAATGAGACATGCAATGTATTCAATTTTGGTGTTTCAAAAAAGGTCTGGGGAAAAAGCTCGCTGGCCGGGACCGGTTGCCGGCTATTTTGCCGACCATCTGTAAAAAAAGAGATCTCTGTGACTTAGAAAGAGATGTTCATGTTTGGGGAATGGCTGACCTGACTGCAGAGCGTACTGACTTTTTATTATATGCCGTGCCTGTCTCGGTCATTAGTTTTAAACAAACCCCCAAATCATGTCATGTAGTGACGACCATGGTGGCCTGGTTTCTATTTTTAAGACCGGGGGAATGTTTTAGTTTTTTTCCTTTTAAGGTATTTTGCAGATGTTAACTGAAATTATATCTTTACTGTAAGCACATTTGCCTGATGATTACGTGCTGGTAGTAAAGGAGTCCTATCTCATGTGTCTACATTTCCATGCCTTCTGGCACCTCACTAGACTAGATCTTTTTCCTGTGCCCTATTTTAACAACCTCTGCACAAACCCCTCCCTCTTTTTCCTCAGTCTCCCCAGTGACATCAGCTTAGCGGTGTTCGCCATTGGTGCTCGTGATCCTGAGGGCTGGGACTTCCTCTTTGAGAAGTACCGCCATTCGCTGCACACTTCTGTCAAGGGTCGAATCAAGTCTGCCTTATCCATCAGCCCGCTGCAACACAAACTAGAGAGGTGGGTTGAAAGGACGACCTTTGACCTCTTTGTTAGTCTAGTCGTTGGGTTTTACCACCCCTCTCAGCCAGCCTCTCCCACTTTGTTTTTCAACTCAGATGTATTCTTCTGCTCTCTGGTAAATCTATGTGCTTTGCTCCCATCCTTCTTCAATGTTCCTTTCCTTCTAAGGTTGATGGAGCAGAGTTTGCAGGGCGAGGTGATGAAGACTCAGGACCTTCCTCACGTGGTCATCTCCGTCAGCAGGAACCCCAAAGGTTACAAGCTGGCCTGGGACTTCCTCAGACACAACTGGCACACCCTGATTAAGAAGTGAGTGTGATGACAAACACTGTGGTTATGTCAGAGACGTGGGTGTTTCTTCTGACCGGCATGCAAAATAGCAAGTTGGATGTCTGAGCTTGCTATTGAGAACCATGTGCTCTGATTGGTTATTGTTGCATTGTATTTGCATACAGTTTTGTCTTTAAGGTGTACTTTAATGTGAATGACCAATATGTTAAAAGGAAAATCAGAGATCTACCAAACATGCCATTGGTACCTGATCCCATCATGTTATTTGACCTGTAGGTTTGACCTGGGGTCCCACTCCATCTCCGGCATGGTGACCGGAGTGACCAACCAGTACTCCACCAGGGAGATGCTAGATGAGGTGAGTTGTTTTTTATACACACGATATTTACACACTTAGTTAGTGTACAACTATTACCCAAAGAGATGTACATTTAAATTGATCTAAATACATTTTGTTATACATTTCTGTACTAGCTATCTATAAGTCTGTTTGACAATATTCAAAGTGTAAGATCCGGTGGCCACTGGTTACAACACATACAGCGCAGCCAGGGTTCGTGAGGAAGGGTTCGGGGGCCGGCCAACTGCTCTTTAAACAAAAACACTTCAGCTTTGAACAATTTTCTCAACAACAACAAAAATACAAAAACTGACAGTACTTTTGACTGGTAGTGTATGCATAAGAATAATAATGTTGTACTCTGTGCTGTTCTGTATTCCCCTTTCTCCCCAGGTGCGTAGGTTTTTTGGCTCATTGACTGAGGAGACTGGAGCTGGTCTCAGATGTATCCAGCAAACCTACGAGAGCATTGAGGAGAACATCCGTTGGATGGAACAACACCTGCCTAGACTGCAGGCCTGGCTGGACCTGCATGGGCCCAGGACTGAGCCACAACTCCATGAGGATCTGTAGGCCCCAGAACTGAGCCACATCTCCATGAGGACCTACATGGCCCCAGGGCTGAGCCACATCTCCGCGAGGATCTGTAGGCCTCGGAATTGCCCTTATGGAAACAGTCTTGTGTTTTCAGATTGCCAGTAATTAGTGAAAATATTTCCAGCATTTTGTGAATTGTAAAAAGCAGCTTTCCTGGTTAGGGGTGGTGTTGTGCTACAGCAGAGGTGTCAAATGGTTTTACAGAGGGCTGAGTGTCTGCACGTTTGTTTTTCTTTATTGATAAAGTTCACTAAATGAGTTAGTAACTGTTCTCACCTGGTTGTTTCGGCCAAAATTGGGTACTAATTTACAGTACAATGTAATGAGAAAAGAGGGCACTTCCAGTCATTTAAATGATTTCTGCAGGCAGAGCACATATTGGGTCAGATCATCCTCTATGAGGACTTTTGATAATGGTCTGTGATTCGATAATGGTCTGTGATTCGATAATGGTCTGTGTTTCGATAATGGTGTGTGATTCGATAATGGTGTGTGATTCGATAATGGTCTGAGATTCGATAATGGTCTGAGATTCGATAATGGTCTGTGTTTCGATAATGGTCTGAGAAGTCTGACTGTATTTAATTTGTTGTTTTGTTTGTGGATGCTGTAACTATGGGAGGGATCATTGTTTTTATATGGGCTCACAGAGATTTTCCGTGGGCAGTTACTGTATGGGTTATGTATTGAGTAGGGTCGCTAACACTGGAGATGTTAACATATACAACGGCGAAAGATGTGAACTGTCTACTCCAGAACTCCACCAATTACCTTCAAAACTTCAGACCAGATCAATGCCACCTTTTCTTTGTAAAATGTTCATTTGGATGGATTTAGACCGGGACAGTAAATGAGGTGGAACTTAAAACCATCAGGATCTCCCTTATTTTAAGGGTCTTCATTGCTGGAAAATTTGTGTTTTAAATGTGAACGAGTGATAATATTTTTGGGTACTTAAGAATAAAAATAAAATAATATTTGTAAACCTGTTTTTTTTTTATCTTGGACGTGTTTATAAATGACAAACCGGATAATATTTTAAAAAACTAAATTTTATTAAAAAGGATTGGTCCGTTCTCTGCTTTTAAGGGAGAACCAGCACGAGCCACCTGGTAGAACTGGTGCTCAACTGATCTTTAACAGATCCATCTTACACCAACTGTCCTTGAGTTAGTCAGTCCATTATCAAATCAGCCTGGGCAACGCCAGGCCATAGAGACAAGAAGTCAATTCGTACCCACTCCAAGGCACACCGAGGAGCAACTTCAAAACCCGTCCCGAGTTCTGTTGGGCTTACGAATGAGTCCACATTTGAGGGGTATTGGCACGCCTGTTCAGCTGTCTCCAAAATGGCCGCTGTATTCCCTTAACAGTTCAGTGCTTTGTGCCGGAGGGTCCCGGGGTTCCCCGCGGCTGTGGATACACGACGGACAACAGTGTAGCGTGTCGTGGATGAACAGGTCACACTCCACACAGAACACGCTGCTGCAGGACGGACACGTGAACACACTCTTGTCTTTCAGCACCCCCTGGCAAGCTTCACAGAACCTGAAACACAGCAAGCACATGGGTTTAGCGTCTTCAGAACAGAGAGGCTGGCAGCTCAGGTCGCCAAAATGCTTTAACATTTTTGTCCACTAATTTTATATAGACTGACTCGCCCGGTAACGGCAAATTACTAGCGCATACGAACGAAGACCAGGAGTGTTTCAGAGTAGAAGGAAGCATGTTGTTTAATCCAGTGTGTGTTTCTTATTGAGTTTCTCACCTTTCCCCCTGGTGCAGCTCCAGAAGGCTCTCCTGAAAGGCCTCTAGGGGAAACAGGTGGTGGAAGGAGCGTGCCAGGTGAGGGGCGGAGACCAGCGTCAGACCTGGAGAAAACATACACACACCTGTAGTCACAGCGGAAGTACGAACCAGTTAACATGTGCGCGCACACACACAGGGGTACCATACATACCACAGATTTTACACTCGACGGGCAGCTCGGTGTATTTGGCGTGGCATTGCGGACAGAAGTATCCTCCCAGAGTGAGGCCAGGACCACCGCTGGTGCTGTCCAGATGGGCCTGGCTGAACGAGGGCTTGGCGTCCTGGTCAGACAGAGAGGCGATGGTGTGCTGGGGAAACCCTGGAGGAAAATAATAGACATGATGGTGTCTGCCCGGGACAATTGTCGATTGCAAAAAGGATTTGTTTTGTACTTTTTGCTGGTATTGAACAATGCTCCCTGACATATTGGTGCATGGAGATGATAGTGGTTCCCCTTGATTTTGACTTGGTAGCTAAATGCTCTTAGAGTACCTAAAAACCTAATGGGGTTGAGCCAGATAGAGAACATGCATGGGAAATGTTTTACAAATTAAGTGGTTATAGCCAGTCTATATGATATAGCTCTATCTAGAATATACAACTAGTCCATGTGTGGAGCTCTATGATAAATATACAACTGGTCCATGTGTAGAGCTCTATGATGAATATACAACTGGTCCATGTGTAGAGCTCTATAATGAATATACAACTAGTCCATGTGTAGAGCTCTATGGAGAATATACAAATAGTCCATGTGTAGAGCTCTATGATGAATATACAACTAGTCCACGTGTAGAGCTCTATGATGAATATACAACTGGTCCATGTGTAGAGCTCTATGATGAATATACAACTGGTCCATGTGTAGAGCTCTATGATGAATATACAACTGGTCCATGTGTAGAGCTCTATGATGAATAAACAACTGGTCCATGTGTAGAGCTCTATGATGAATATACAACTGGTCCATGTGTAGAGCTCTATGATGAATATACAACTAGTCCACTTGTAGAGCTCTATGATGAATATACAACTAGTCCATGTGTAGAGCTCTATGATAAATATACAACTAGTCTATGTGTAGAGCTCTATGATGAATATACAACAGGTCCACGTGTAGAGCTCTATGATGAATATACAACAGGTCCATGTGTAGAGCTCTATGATAAATATACAACTAGTCCACGTGTAGAGTTCGTGATGAATATACAACTAGTCCATGTGTAGAGCTCGATGATGAATATACAACTAGTCCACGTGTAGAGCTCTATAATGAATATACAACTAATCCACAAGTAGAGCTCTATAATGAATATACAAAGTCCACGTGTAGAGCTCTATGATGAATATACAACAGGTCCATGTGTAGAGCTCTATAATGAATATACAACAAATCCATGTGTAGAGCTCTATGATAAACATACAACTAGTCCATGTGTAGAGCTCTATGATGAAAATACAACTAATCCACAAGTAGAGCTCTATGATGAATATACAACTAGTCCACGTGTAGAGCTCTATGATGAATATACAACTAGTCCACGTGTAGAGCTCTATGATGAATATACAACTAGTCCACTTGTAGAGCTCTATGATGAATATACAACTGGTCCATGTGTAGAGCTCTATGATGAATATACAACTGGTCCATGTGTAGAGCTCTATGATGAATATACAACTAGTCCACGTGTAGAGCTCTATGATGAATAAACAACTAGTCCACGTGTAGAGCTCTATGATGAATATACAACTAGTCCACGTGTAGAGCTCTATGATGAATAAACAACTGGTCCATGTGTAGAGCTCTATAATGAATATACAAATAGTCCATGTGTAGAGCTCTATGATGAATATACAACAGGTCCATGTGTAGAGCTCTATGATGAATATACAACAGGTCCATGTGTAGAGCTCTATGATGAATATACAACTGGTCCATGTGTAGAGCTCTATGATAAATATACAACTGGTCCATGTGTAGAGCTCTATGATGAATATACAACTGGTCCATGTGTAGAGCTCTATGATGAATATACAACTAGTCCATGTGTAGAGCTCTATGATGAATATACAACTAGTCCACGTGTAGAGCTCTATGATGAATATACAACTAGTCCACGTGTAGAGCTCTATGATGAATATACAACTAGTCCACGTGTAGAGCTCTATGATGAATAAACAACTGGTCCATGTGTAGAGCTCTATAATGAATATACAAATAGTCCATGTGTAGAGCTCTATGATGAATATACAACAGGTCCATGTGTAGAGCTCTATAATGAATATACAACTGGTCCACGTGTAGAGCTCTATGATGAATATACAACAGGTCCATGTGTAGAGCTCTATGATAAATATACAACTGGTCCACGTGTAGAGCTCTATGATGAATATACAACTAGTCCACGTGTAGAGCTCTATGATGAATATACAACTAGTCCACGTGTAGAGCTCTATGATGAATATACAACTAGTCCACGTGTAGAGCTCTATGATCAGCCAGTTTGTGTGTATGTGAGCCTGTGTGACTGACCCATGCGTATGAGGGAGCACTCTGAGCAGGAGGTGGCAGGAGGAGGCTTCACATGGAACATCAGCAGCTCCCTGAAGTGGCTCTCATCCAGGATCACGTGGTAGGACCCCCCAGTCTCCTTGGTCAGCACAGTGCAGACACGCACCTCTGCCGACAGGCCAATCACAGACACACGGATCTTCAGAGCCTTCAGAGTCTGAATGACAGCAGAGAAACAGCAATAGAGAGATCTACATAAATGTGTGCAAACAATTAACACACGACATGCAACTGAAGATTCAACTGTGAACATGAGCGACTGTCCGATCCAGCACGTACCTTCACCAGGTCGTAGATGTTGCCCGGGTCACACGTGGTGAGGCTGCTGAAAATGATCAGAACCTCCTTGCTGCTGTGGCCTGGCATGTGTCTGCAGAGAGACAAGCAATCAGAACCACGGACGTGTTAAGTATGTTTGAACATACGTCAGATGGTGGTTGAGATGATAATGGTTTTAGAAACAAATTCACATCATATGAAATTAATAACAGAGGGTTATATTAAACACACACACACCACAAACATACTTGAGTGTCTGCATTGCCAGGTTTAGGGAGTTATACAGAGAGGGCTCTCCTCCACATGCGGAGTCCTTTGCGTTCTTCAGGGCAGCGATGTGTTTTTTTGGATTACCTGGTGCATACAAGCCATTATAATGAGGTTATCATGACAGAAACCACAGGTGTCAAAATGCATTCTGCCCTGGGGACTGCTCTCCTGGTACAATTTCAGTTAAAATTGGTTACGATTAAATGACAAATATCAGTAAGTAAGTAATGATCCCTATATATGATATTGGACACCTGGCCCAGGGTTTATGTCTGATCTTTGACCCCAGGCCGTCTATGTGCGATTCCAGTGATGCTCCGTTACCTGCCAGGTCGGTGAGCTTCTCTGCCCTCTTGTTTTTGGTGGTGATGATTCCCACCTGATGAAGACCATTACACAGAATATAAATGACAATGGATAACCTGTGTAAACTGATTTCCATGAGAGGGTAAAATCCTAATGTGCTTAAAATGAAATAAATAAAACAATACTTAGTTATATTAACTTAATTAAATGGCACATTAGGAATACGACAGCATGTGAACGCTGACAGAGTCAGCTCACGTAAACACTTTAGAGTTGATGACAGCGAACAAGACTCACCTGACTGATAGGGTTCTGGTCAAAGTATTCCCCGACGAAATACTCCACCAGCTGCAGCGTCGGTGAGAGAAAATGCACATAAACAAGTTGCCCTCACTGTGTATTTGACATGTTTCTTCTCCATCTCCTCCGGCGCCGCTCGTCCTTACCTTCAGGGTGGAGGTGAGTCTATTTGGTTTCAGATCCTGGTCTTCCATGGTCCTGGAGGTGTCGATCACCACACAGAGGTGACGCATCTGACAGACATGACATTGTTCATGTCTACGGTCTTAATATTGCTACTGTGTACAGTAAATAGAAACAGTGAAGGTTAGGACACACTTACCATCCCCAGTCGAACTTGTCCATGACTCTCAAACACTCTGGATGGGAAAACACAAGGAGTCACACACACACACACACACACACACACACACACACACACACACAACTAAATGACCTACATATCGAAGGGTACTCATTTTTATTGGCCAGAGAGGCAAGTTGCCTCTAACAAACCTTTTCCGTTTGGCCTGGAAAAGGATCTCCTCCACAGTGGCTTTGAGGGAGCCAGACTCATCCTCCTTGAGGATCTCCCTAAAGAGTGGGAAGAAAATAGAGGGCACTGAAATGAGAGACCTTGTTCCCGCAAGTGAGCCATCAGAACCTCTATAGGTTTTTAAAACATCACATTGGTGCTGGGAAGCATAGACACCAAAGCACCAGTGTATCTCTGCTAAAACACCCTGAATTCCAGCCAGTCATGCTTGGGAGAGTCGGGCGGGTGGGGCTTAATACAAAAACTCATTAAATAGGGTCAATGTAAAACATTTGTTATGGTTGAAGCAGGAACAACCGTACCATGTCCGCTCGTAGCCCCCCTCCCATCGCTTAGCTCTCTCCGGCTCTTCGTCCATCTTGATTGATTCAGTCAAAATCTCAAAGGGAATTAAATAAAAAACGGGCGAAGTTTCGGTAATTGTATACATTTTTTGAAGAATACATAGGTTTATGATTGTGCATTAGAAACAACGGACTCTTTATTATTTCGTATTAGAAGTTACGTATTTGTTATATGTGAGTAATGTCTGTTTGTCATTTGCACAATTTACAGAAAGAAAGGGTCGAATAATAATGTCCCAAAAATATCCTATTACCTTGTAAAGACACTAAACTCAGGAAATATGTCTACCTAATAATAAATAAATAGTTAATTTACTGTCTAAATAAATGCTTTAGTGTTTGGAGTAAAGATGGATATGGGGGAAAATGATATGAAATGAATAGCATTCACCTACCTGCTAAAGGAAGCTACAATGTTTGGCGTATCATAATAACGTGTCCCTGAGAACAAGCCTCTAGTTGAACAATAGTTCCGCTTCTGGCAACCAATTGCGTTCGCATCAGAAAGTAGGTAGAAACGTTTTTATATTGGCTGCGTTTTATAAGTTGTCGTGAAAACGTTTAACGTTTATTGCAGAAATGCACAACTTTGTTAAAGGTACTGAACAAAACACTACAATACTTAAGTTAATTCATCTTTTATTTCAAAGTCATATTCATGAAATCAAGATCATACAATGGGAGCTGTGTAATCAGTACTTTACTTCAGAAACTACTCTTGATGAATCTATTTAAAAGTTTTAATCACAATGATAACATGTGTATCTCATAAAAAACTTAAGACAGAAATATAAGAGAAAATTACAATTTGCACAAATGTTTCTAGAAATGTATAAAATGGTCAATATAAGAAAAATGAAAACATTGTTCATTTGCTTGCTATATAATGTACAAGAGACAAGTAAAATTTGATTTGTAAAAAACTATTAAAAATATGCTAACATTTCATAATAATACACAACCTATTTATTTCTACAGCTAAAATATTTTATTTAAATACAAGAGGATTCCCCAAAAAATCCCTGAGAATCTAAGATTGATCATGTTTGATCATGTCCCATACGTTGCCATTTAGATGGTTAGTTAGCAGTTAGCCCCAATTTAAACAATGAGATGTAAAAAATGGAAACAGAGAATTCTCGCCCAAAAAAGATTCATATGACTTCATAGAGAAGGCGGGAGGGGCACAATATTTTTCTCCAACTATGGTCTTCACGGTTTCCTTTTGCTGGGCCAAGACATCTAGACCCAAAGCCTTTTTTATGGACACACAGGGGCATAGCCCTCTATGGACTGGTGTTAGTATGTGAGGATTCAAGGTCTGCGGTCGTACTCGCTGACCCTTCGCTTGATGTGGGACAGTTTGCCTTTCAGGTACTTGCACCTCTTCTTCTTTACCTGGTAGTCAGGAGTCTGCGGAGAGAGGTAGTTTAAAACTAATTATTAACTAGGTGGTACAATTCAACGGTTGGTTAAATCCAATATGTGAATGCGCGTGGTCGACTGCAACTTGAAATGGAAACGTCTAGTCAAACATACCTTCTTTATGTTCTTCAGTCGTGTGTACTCATCCATAGCATCCTAATACAAAAGGAGAAACCAGAAGGAATTAGACTCTCACTGTCATTTGCAGCGGACCCATCTGAAATGCTGTCTGAAGTTGTGTTAAAGGTGCCCATGTCAGCTTTATGTTGACACCAAAATAACACATTTGTAAAAACATACAAAAGATTGAAAATTATATCATGTAGCATCTCTGAGTGCCTACCAGGAATTGTGGGCTTCCCTCAGGTTGTCTGTCTAGCTCCTTATCGAGTTCAGCAAGGCCTTGGTTTATGTCATCCAGCTCAGCCTGCAGCTCTTTGTACTCGTTGTGGTCCAGGTCAAACTCCCTCTTGTAGTCCAGACGTTCCCGCTCATCCATGATGGGTGGGAACTCACTAAGGAGATGTGACAGGGACCAGGGTGGGTAGAATTAGCTTGAGAACCCTATTGCTTTAATTCTACCAAATACCATAGTGTAGCGTTCGTGCGCGTGTCGGGTTCAGGCTGGGTGTTTGTAAAATCACTTTGTGACAACTTTGTTGTAAAAAAGGCTTTATAATATAATTGATTGAGTTTTACGTCTAGCGGGTGCCGTCGAACTGGCAACCTTCGGCTCCACAGCCTGGCTGCTCCAAATAGGGTTGCCCTACTAGGGTCGCTACAATAGTAACAAACAAGCTAGCCTGCTAACCCGGTTTCCTGAAAGCTAATGTCGATAGCAGCTATAGCCTTTGCAGTTCTTGAATGGACCGGTTCCAAACATGATTTATATGCTACTTAGCCATCTGAAAATACAGAGCTTTTTGATATGTCGTTGTTGTGGAGGGCATCGTTTCCACCAATCATATGCTAGATTTTTCTCCGGACCAGATTTTTAGAAGTGAACAAACATAGTTTGAATCTATTAGCTAGTTTTCAGTAAAAAAATAAATAAATAAAAGACTGGCCTACACTCCTAGTTACCCCGTGGAAGCAAATGTAAGTTTTATCCCTTACAATTATAGCCACAACTTAAGTACTGAAGGCTGCTACACAACTGTCCCGGAATCATTAAACACTGACACACAGAAAATAATGTCAACGTAAATAATTAAGCCTAAAAAGTTAATATTCAAGTGCCAGCATGTCCTCAGTTGTTTGGCCGGTCAGTCAGAGACTGCTTTAAGCGTGCGCGGTCAAGCAGCAAATAGGAGAAACTCTGAATTAGCACTGGTTCTTTCTAAACTGATCTGGGAACAAGCTGCTTCTTTTCCACCAGTTGTCTGTCCACTCACAGTTCTAAGTTTGTCTCGTCCAGATCCTCTCCTCCAGATTCTGCACCAGTATCGTAGTCCCTGGCTTTGCTTTTCAGGCCACCCAATGAGCTTGTTATGTCGGAGCTCCTGCAATCAGAACATACAGACAGTAGTTTAGATTGAACCCCTCCAAAAAAAACACTATTTAATTGTACCATGAAAACCCGTATGTATTGGACGATTGTAGAATAAGTAGTACCAGACTCTGCATACTGATATCCAATTTGACAGCGATGCATTTACGAATCGAATGAGCCGATGGCTGGTTTGGTTTGTTTAATGCAGAGTTAGGATGTCAGACCGACAGAGGGCAGAAGTCATGGCTGTCTTTGTGTTAGGATGTCATACCAACAGAGGGCAGAAGGCATCACTCTCTTTGTGTTATGATGTCATACCAATAGAGGGCAGAAGGCATCGCTCTCTTTGTGTTATGATGTCAGACCAACAGAGGGCAGAAGGCATCGCTCTCTTTGTGTTATGATGTCAGACCAACAGAGGGCAGAAGGCATCGCTCTCTTTGTGTTATTATGTCAGACCAACAGAGGGCAGAAGGCATCGCTCTCTTTGTGTTATGATGTCATACCAATAGAGGGCAGAAGGCATCGCTCTCTTTGTGTTATTATGTCAGACCAACAGAGGGCAGAAGGCATTGCTGTCTTTGTGTTATTATGTCAGACCAACAGAGGGCAGAAGGCATTGCTGTCTTTGTGTCAACATGCTACGCAGTTCTAGGATGTTGCAACAATAGTGGTTATACAGGTTGGATGTCCCCAAGTCTCTATTCTGTCACAGTTACTTCTGCCAAATATCCCCGGGGATAGGTTTATGGAGTCCTAGAACGCCCTTCGCCAAAACGTCTCAAATGGCACTATATGTATTTAGTAAATATTCAAATTGACACGCTGGTTAAACAACTAGTTTGGGGCTATATGTAGTTCAACAACTAATATCTATTGTGTATTTTGCTTGGAATTTTACATGTAAACCGTGGCTGAGTTTTGATGGTTTATACAAAAAATGTTGTGCTGTAGCTAAACTACACAACTATTTACAAAAATAAGAATTACAGTAATAGGCGCGCATTTCAGTTTCCTCGGCATAAAACCTGACACATTCTCAAAGTAATATTTTTTTGAGTGTGGTGACTACTTTTTCAAAATAACATTAGTTAAAACAAGCTTTAGCAAAACTGGTGGATTGGAACCGAAGCCATTTGGAAGTAGCTTAACCAAATGCTGGAAACCACCTTTATGTAAACATTCCATAGAGCTTTATGTTAACAAAACCATGATACAACACAACATTTAACACACCCCAAATCCTCTTCTCCAACAGACAGTTTGTTCAAATTCCTGGCACCGGTTCAGTTCCTGGCACTGCTGTATGTACATATCCTTACCCTGGTAGATAGATGGGTTTGCTTTTGTAGTCTGGCGTCTTATCCAGGTAATCCCTCGAGCCACCCAGCTTGCTATTATAGTCATTCACCAGAACATCCGGTTCACCGGAAACGTTGTTCACCTAGACGAGAAAACCAGGGTCAATACATTTGTAGACAGGCCAGAGGTCGAGCATTACAGAGATTGAGGCCAACCAGGTCATGTAATGGATACACTATCATTTTATGTTGGAATATGCACAAGTTGTAGATTAGCGTTTGGTTAGACCACCTAGTTCTTGTGGTACTATCAGACGCCCACAGGCACAGTTACACGAAAGGCAGTTGTTAGTCGAGGTCTAGCTGACCATCATGTTAATCTGTCCAAATACTATATTATATACACACAGGCATGATTTAACAATGCAATAAAAAATACTTTGAGGACCTTAAAACATTCAGGCATTTGAAAATATAGATGCAGCCTCTGCGTACAGATTGTGTCATTTGTCAAGTAGTTTGACTTCAACCTTTTCGGTGTCTTATAAGGTTGATTAGAGGTTACCCTCTCTCACATTGCCCTCATGTTAAATGTAAACTGTGTGAAGGTAAATAGTGCAGTTGACTAAGCACTCCAGAACCAACCGGCTCATCCACTTTCCCCTCCATCCATTACAGCCCAAATACCACAGATGCTATCATACCTACAAACTAAAGGACAACTAGCCAATTGTTTAAATGTGCTCATAACATGTCGGTAAAGCTTTTCCTAACACAGTTTGACAATACATAACAATTTAGAGACAACATGAAAGTGGCCATCTAGCAACCACTGCTAACCACAGATTGACTAAAAACCTTCCCCCTGGTTGTCATTGGCTGTGTATAAACCTGACCTTCAGTATGCGACTTAATGGAGGTCAATTTAAGCCATAACGTACTGGACTGAACACACGTACTGACTCTCCACACCTGTATGACTGGACTCGCTTAACATTCATCAATGCTTTTCTAAAAAGTATTTTTAAAAACAGACAGTCCTTGGCAAGTTAAACACTTTATAAAATGAGAAATTATTCTAATTTCCCCCTTGTATTCTCATTCTTTATGAACCATTATAGTTGAACATATGCCATTTTTGTAGTGTACTCTGTGTGTACAACTACAACTTTGAACAGCAATGGCTTTGCCCTTGTTTCAGGAGACATTTTATTTCCTTGTACCGCAACAGAATGTAATTTCCCGAAAAACAATTTCTTCATGACATACGAAAACACCAGACAGGGACTGGTGGCAGCTAATTGAGAGGCCACTCCCAGAAACTTCAAGACACTCCCTTCCCATTGCACACAACCCGTAGGTCAGACATTGTCACTGAGGTAAACAATGTGGTTGCTGTGCACTCCGATCCACATTTGACTGGTTCATCCACTTTCTGCTCCATCCTTCGCAGCTCAAATACCACAGCGGCTGTCTGCTGTTGGTCTAGTATGCTGATATGAAAAAAACACTATGACCAACATGCTGTTGGTTCCCCATGAGACGCCACGACCCGCATAGGGGTGGACTCAATAAGACCCCAAAATGTGTCCTGTGCCATCTGGCAAAAAGACATTAGTAGCAGAATCTTCTAGTCCTGTAAGTTGTGAGGTTAGGGGTGGATCAGACTTGTTGGTCCAGAACATCCCACAGATGCTCAACCAGATTGAGATCTGGGGAATTTGAAGGCCAAGGCCACAGCTCAAACTCTTCATCGTGTTCCTCAAACCTTTCCAGAACAATGTGTGCAGTGTGGAAGGGCGTAAGTCCTAACCAACTTGCCAAAATGTGGAATGTACTGTCTGTGTCGTTTTTCAGGATACATTAATTACAAATTATGTATTTATTTACCATAACATCATGACGATGCATTGGAACGCCACTCCCAGAAACTGGAAATCTCAACGATCACAATCCTGCGCTTGACAGACACATCAAATGCCGATCCAATTCATGGATCTTAGCACACCCGTACCATCTCATTAAATACAGACATGCTCTTCACCACCATTCAAAAGAATGTCTGACAAAGAAAACTGACCAAAGACGGCATCGTTATCAAGGAACTTATACACCAAAGCCATTCAAGTGGTTAAGTGGTCAAGTGTTTAAGTGATTGAGGCCACTGAGCAGTTGACCAGGGCTGACCAACCACGCTGACAAACACATCATCTACAAATATATGAACATTAAACACTACCTTGCTTCAAATGAACGAGACAATGTTTTACTGAAGGTCAAAGCGCAAAAGACTGTAAAGACTACAGGTTAAGGTTATCATGAAAGAAATGTATATTCTAGTTTGAAGTTTACTCATTAAGTTACTGATACATGTTTATGTCAGTAATGCTTTTGTAAACTGTAAAAAACATTTAAACATTTTGTTTCTAATCTCATGTATGTCGAAAAAAAAACTCCACACAAATCTTCCAAAATGAGCTAAAACACAGACAGACACCCATCCTCTCGGATGGTCACACACACGGATAAACACACAACACAGACAGACAGACACACACAGACAGACAGACAGACACACACAGACAGACACTCACCCACTCTCCGATTGTGTGTGTTCGCATGCCGTCGCTTATGAGCTTGACATCCTCCCAGAGGATTCTGTCCGGACCCCATCGTAGAATCTTCTGACGCGTCTTTACGGCAAACACCAGTAGAATGATCAGTCCCACAAACACTAGGACACCCATGACCATAGCGAGGGCCTGGAAGGGAGGAAGAGAGAGAGAGAGACAGAAGGTTTCAGCATGACATAAATGATTGGTGATACAAATACATACATAAAAATCGTTTTTCTACCCCTGGATTTATATGTTGGAATCTTATTTTCATGATGTATTGTTTTGACTATTTTGCAAAACAAATGTTTTCACAAATTTTTCCATGACTGATCCAAATTCTAAAGGCCACCTTCCATTTTTTGTGGTGAGAAACATACGGAACTAAAACTGAAAAAATGGTGTGCTCTAGTGTTATTTGTATAGTATCTCCTATGGTACTGGTTGAATACTGGTATAACATTAGAATTCATAGTATCATTTAAGGTATTCATAATAATTATGGGGTGTTAGGTTTGCACTGTACCTCCTGAGGTTCTACCACACAGTAATGGTACAGGTATTGGTTGATGAAGATACCCTGGGCCGCCTGGTTCTGGTTCTGGTACTGGGCACACAGCTGTATGATGGAGTTGTAATTTGCCGACCCAGCTGACTGCGCCATGGGGTTCACCGCCACCATGTACACGATAGTGGCGATGATCATCAACACCGCCAAGATGGCCGACATTATAATGACCGCCAGGTAGAACTTGTGCGAGCGGGACGTGACTTGCCGCGACACCACCAGCACGAAGATGATGAGCACCACAATGAAGGTGATGGCCGCTAAGGCAAGCATGAAGCCCTTGCCCGCCTCGGGACTGGTCTGGGCACCGCCGTACGACCCGCCCATGCCGCCGTAGGACGAGCCCATGCCGCCGTACGACGAGCCCATGCCGCCGTAAGAACTGCCGTAACTACCCCCGTATCCACCGGCGCCAACGCCGGTACCGATGCCTCCTCCCATTCCCATCATGTCCATGTCGTAGTCCCAGGCCAGCGTGGACGCCACGCAGGCGAATATGGCCACGCATAAAATGATGATGATGATGGAAATGATCTTCATCACCCCAGGAGGAGAAGTCCAGCGGTAGAAGTGGAGGATCTCCTCATCGGGATAGTAGGAGTAGGCCGGGTTGGAGACCCGTTGGGCATGGCCGTGCCGTGGTTCATGGCTACAAAAAAGAAACAGATGGTGAGAGAGGTAGGTAGTGAGAAAGATGAGGAGATTTACTTTCAGACTACGTTAACTGCACAAATCTAGAAAGAGGAGGCTGGGAAATAGTCAAATGATCGGAATTTGCCCTAACACTTTACTGTTTTAAGGTCTAAATGGTCTGAATGGGTGAAATGTAGTGATAGAGTTTCCATCATTCTTTCATAAATCTACAAACTCTGAATGTCAAAATAGATGAGGTCAAGTAAGTGAGGTGGAAGAAAATGGGGGCGCTCAAGGACTTACTGTCGGGTGCCTGGGTGGTATGGGTAGGAAGGGGGTTTCCGTTTATCGTATGAGGGCATCTCCAACTATCTGTAGGAATAAACAACAAAAAACATGTCAACCACAAGAGTGACAACTGAGGAAAGGTCAGATAAAAACAGTGTTGAGTGGCGGCACCAGATCAGGAAACAAGAGAAGAGTCATACAGATCAAAAAACAAAGGTCATCCAGAGTCAAATACTTATGGTTTCACATGAAACTGTGAGTAAGGGACCATTAAACTCTATAACTTAGGAGGGACAGAAGAGCATACTAGAACACCTCACGTGGTTATTGTGTTCTATTTTTTACATTGGTAGGTTTTTACATAGCTTTACAAAATCCTCCCACTTAGGCTGGAATTTCAAATATGCTCTTCAGCTTTTTCTTTTACAAATGGGGGAAATTATTACAAATAAAGAACACAGCATAATTGAAAAATTGATGGAACCATCTTATACGATTTTTATTGCACGGCCTATAGTTGTGTGAAGGCAAATACATGCTGACCCCAGTAGTTGAGAATATCACTAATACTACTAGAATACTACCAATACTCTTTAAATAACTTGTATTTGTTGACTCGCACATAAGACACGCTCGTATTAAAAATACGATTCAATGTAATAAAGTAGCAGCTCTAAAATGTAAGAAAATGGCGTGCGATTATCGTGATAAAAGCATTCAGAAATCGTGGTGAAACATTAATTACTAATATTGCAAATAATCGCGACAGTTTTTTAGATACACATAAATTCATACGTATAAAATGGAGGCATAAAGTGTGTACATGTTGTGTATTGTTCATATGGTTAATATATATATATATATATATATTTATGGGACACAAACGCTTGAAAATAGATGCCACACTGCCAAAGCTATAAAAAAACGGGACATTCGAAGCTTATCGAAAAAGCCTTTATTATATATTTGAAATAAATGATATTTAAGTGGAAATATAGGTTATCGAAAGCAAATACGAAAACCTCACCTGTTGCACGGAGAATTGCTGTTGATTTGAGTATCCACTCCGACTGAAAGTCCTATATTGAGGAACACACCTATGCGCGTAACCGCGCAATTGTCTCTCCCTCACTCTCTCCGCCCCCCCTTCCACGTCTCTCCCCCTCTCTCATTGGAGTTCACAGATATTTACCAGTTGTCACCCTCCCAGTAGAAAAACCAACAACAGAAATCTCAAAGATAATAAACATGCAAAATAACTTGAAATTCCACATTCACTGTGATCCTATTTTTTTTCAAACATTTGGACAACATAACACGTTTTGTTTATTAGAGTAAAATAGGATCAAAATTATAATAAACATTGGGTCTTTGAATATATAATAGTCAACTGTATGTGTATATTTAGCTTCCATGAAACCAGATATTGCTTCATGCCTGGTCACATGCAAATGGCAAGGTGACATTTTTGTCAGAAGTGACACTATGGTTTGATGAACACACAACACCACACCTCTAGTAGCTATCCATCGTGACCAAACCAGTTCTGCAAGCTGGCTTCCTGCTGACTATTCAGAGAGAAACCGAGAGCTGGTTAAAATTCCACCCAGACTCAGTCTTTCTCTCTCTTACACTGTGCTAGACAGAAACTACACCTTCAACTAGTTTCCTGTGTTTTCTGATAATGATTAAATGTTTGAGATCTCTGTCAAAAACATTACTGCTGCAATAAAAAAAATACAAAATAACAAAGAATTTAAAAGTCCATTAATATATCAAGCAAAAAACGAAATAACATTTTACATATAAAAACACACTTGTTTACATAACTATAAAATTAAACGTGTTGAATTCCGACAGGGCACAAAAATGGAGTACAGACTAAAAATGTAGTAATAAATACTAAGTGAAGCACAAAACATACTTAATATTAACTATATTCTGAAAAATATATAAAACATGTGAAAAGGTCCATTGTGGAAATGTTAACAGATGTGTGTTACAGATACTGTTTACAAAAATGTTACAGCACAAAGGCATGATTACTTACATGATAATAAAAAAAAGTTTATTATAGCCTACCTCAGGGTATAATTTGTATTTCTTTACTTAAAAAAGGCATTCATTCTAGCTTAGTTTCACTGTCCAGCCCCATCAAAACCAAACCCTGAAATTATGTTAATCTAAACAAAGTAAACATAAGCACACATTTTATGGTCTTTACATTGATTTCATGGACTGCATCAACGTCATAACATTTCCATCACTCAGCTTTTTACTAAAACAGAGGTGAACTGTTTGAACTGCAGATTGTAACATTAAAGCAAAATATAAAAAATACAATGGACGAAAAAAAACATTTTATTTTAGTTTTTTAATAGAAAATGTAGGTCTGTCACAAAAAATCTTCATACAATTTGACATCTGGCAGTTTTAAAAAAGCACTCCAGAGCTTAATGAGAAATTCCTTATGGTACTGATGACCCAAATGGTGCAATTGTAGTTTATTATGTGATCCAATTGTCCATTACATCATCCATCTAAAATGTTGTGTCTTGCAATTCAGATGATATGGTGAAACCCATTTGACGTGCTTAAGATTCTGGATGGCATCGTTAAGTGAAGGCCTCCTACCCTGCTATTCAAACCGTACTCATAAAACCTCACTCAATTCAACGTGGCTCAGATCACATTCACAGTTTACAGTTTGTGAGACCTCAACCCCATCTTCGAACCTCTGGCATATTAAACATAGTAGCACTTACTTCACAGTGCCCTGCATCAAAGTTGGATTTAAAACAGATGTGATTAAAATCAAAGCAGTAGGGGGGAACAAATATGCCACAGTCGGGGTTTGGAAAAATATAGATTTGTTTTTGCCCAAATAACTATTACTTCTGGTAGGAAAATGACTTTGAAGTAATTAAACCACAGGAAACATGAGGCAACTAAAATATTTCCAAAGAGGCCAAATAGTCTGTTCCTAATTTCAGACACATAATTTACAAAAACTTCACATTTATTCAATTTCTCAAGGGGAATAGTTAAAAAAGATCACATCTTAAATACATATACACTTCTCAAAACACTTCTAAACTAAGTCCTTTAAAACTAATTTACTTCTTGAAACCCCTTCCTTGAAATCAACTACCAACTCTAAAAGCGTTTTAATGGCAATGCTAGGCATTAATGGACTGACCAAATCAGCCAATTTGAACCAGCAGCTGTGCATTTTCAGGCAGGTTCTGGTTTAAAGCAAAGCAAAACCAGACTGCTCAACAGAAAAATCTGGCGGGCGAAATCAGCGCTCGTGTGTGGGTTGATTTCTCTCGATCTAGCTGAATCCGTCATTCCAGTCCATGACCTTGTTGTATTCGTTGATCTTGAGTTTTATGTGAGACAGTTTGTTCTTAAGATACTCACAGCGCTCCATCTTCTCCAGGAACGTGGGGTCCTGACAACAAGAACACAAGATCGATTTGCAGGCGCACTTTCGTCTGGTATTGTAACAGAGTAACAGACCGCCACTAGATAAAGGCTAGGCTGAATTTCATCATTTATCCAGCAAAACTGCTAGTCCCTTGTATCCGTGTTAAAATGTTGTGGTGTGTACAGCTGTTCGTGTGCGCAAACCCGTCCCAGAGATATATTCCTAAATCCAAAGGTCTAAGAAAGGACTGAAGAAAAAATGCTAATTTATTTAAATGGGAAACAATTTGAACCCTCAATGCTTAACTAATAGGTTCTATAGTAAAGTCTACTGGGGATCGTCAATTTTGCCTGCGACATAGCTGCATTCTACTGCAGACACTGCGGCTACAGCTACAGCGACAAAGAGACAAGCTACAATTCATTTCCAATGAGAGACAGCTACTCTTGGTGACTGTGGGTGGGGCTCCGCTCACGGACAAAGTCTCCGAGCGAGAGGGACAATTTCAATTTAAAGATTCGGTCAACTATATGCTAATTGCCAGCGAGCGAGCGATGACAGAGGTCGGCGGCGACCAATGGCAGGGTGGATGTTCTCTGCATCTAGAAGTTCCTTCACTTTTCAACTAGTTAGCTTAAAACTCCCTTGCTAGCTAAGAACATGAACGGGAGACTTATTAATGCGATGTCCAGTTTCCTATTATTTATTTGTCTCTGGCTCAGTATGGAGATTAATTAAGAGAAAATGGATGCATGGAAAAATGTTTCAGAGATCGTTGGAACCACGGGTGTGTGATACATGCATAACGTATTATGAACAAAATTGTTATTTGAACATGCTCCAGGGCAATGAAGGGGACATTGCCAAGCCCAGGATGCCAACTTTCCGGTGAGCCGTTAAACTAGTGACCGGACTCTGTGGTACTAAACACTGCATTGTACTAATCGTAAAATTCAAGGTTTTTAACCCAGAGATAGAATTGTAAAAAGCTGGTGTCTTGGCCAAATGTCCAATCTGTCCCTCATACCAACATGTCTTTAATTCTATCCACTCCAGCTTCTAGTTCCATGCCCTCTACTATCAAAACTATTCCCCAGATCATTGCTGTAAATGAAAATATGTTCTGTCAACTTACCCAACAATATATGGGTTATTTTAAAAAAGGGTAATACTAACCAACATATCAATAAAAATCAACTACACTACACGTTATATACTACATTATGTAAAGCCCTTACCGCCTTTTTCTTCTGGTACTCCTGCACTATGGTGGCAATCCGCTCCTTTTCCTGAAAAACAGAGATTGGAGGTTGAGATTTTAAACAGTTTTTCAATGTGGCACATATTTCTACATCTATTTGGGAGAAAATCTTAGTAAATGATTTACATTTCACAAAAAAACAATTAAGTTGGTGTGTGTGTGTGCATATATATGTATGACATTCTTATGTGTGTGTGTGTGTGTGTGTGTGTGTGCTCGTGGTCCCGGTACCATTTGACTGGAGGGCCTTGGGGGTAGACTTCTCATCATTTCGTCCATTTCCTCAAACTTCTTGGACAACACCTGAACCTCTGCATGTAGCTCTTTGTACTCAGCATATTGGTCTTTGAACACAGCCTTGTACTGATCCCTCTCCTCCTCCGTACGGATGGTTGGGTACTTCCTGTTAACACAGGAAATAGGACGTTGGTCAACCATGGGAGCCCCTCAATACCATTAAATGACTTACTCATTTAGATAATTTTCCTGATGGGCACATATGAAATTAAGTGTGCTACAAAGTACCGTGAAGTAGTTTTTTTATTGGACTAAAACATCAAAATAAAGTTTGATGGATGATCAGTGCTCACGCCACATAATCCGCGATGACCACAGGCTTGGGAATGTGTCCTGACGGGATGTGCCCTCGGAGAATCTCCGGGTCCATCATTGGAGGAGCAGCGGCAGAGACATTATAACCGTCCACCTCTGGGATGATTGTATGGCGAGTGGGGACAGGGGTGTTCTCAGAGGTTCTAGACCCAGCCAGCTGTGGAAGGATGTGAGCCACGTCAGTCTGTATTGTCACAACGGTTGCGGCCCTTGCGTTTCTATTCCCAAAGTAATCCAAAATCCAAATGTTCTTTATATAAAACATGAATGAACCTGCCTGGGGCATTATGTATTCATGTTTTAACTACTGTAGTGAGTAGGTAACAGCTTACCGCAGATATTGGTAGGGAAGTTCCAAAGGTTTTCATCTGACAAAAACAGAAGAGAAGATGAAATATATTTTATCAAACATATACCAGTATATCGTTCCAAAACGTGTGTCCCGCCCTCACCTCTCGTGCCTGGGCCTCCCTCCTCAGCCTCGCCGCCTCGTGCCGCCACAGCTTCATACACACGCCGGCGCCCACGAAATAGACCACCATGTTGACGAACAAGAAGATCATGGCGGCGTTCTGGCTGGCCTCTGTGCGACAAAACTTCCCGTTCACCCCGTTGTTGAACATCGGGTAGTAGCACATTCCACCGCGCGTCGTGTCCCGGACGTAGACCACGCCTCCCGCCAAGTACAGGAAAACCATGGCCAGGTTGATGGCGCCCTCCGTCAGAGGCCACCAGGGGGAGTCGAGGAGGATGGTCCGATAGTACATGGTCATCCCCATCACCATGAGGATGATGGTCACGATCCATGCCAGCCCGACCACCACCAGGACGAACGGCGTCATGGGCCCGTTGTAGCTGTTGAACCCGCCGCCCCCGAACATCTGCGGCTGGGAGTAGCCGAACAGGTTGAACCATTCGCTGTCCTTGTGGATCGAGGCGCACACGCAGGCGAACACCACCGCGCCCAGCAGCAGCTCCACGCAGCCCAGGATCCGGAGCAGCCCCGCCCAGGACTTCATGTAGGCGTAGCGCTGGTTGTAGTCCTCCACCTTCTCGCTGTAGGTCATGGCCGAACGGAAGGTGCGCCCCGAGTCGGACTCCACCGCCTCTGCGCCCAACAGCAGGGCGTCTCGCTCCTTCCTGGAGTTGTAGCTGCCCCCCGAGCCGCCGTAAGGGTCCATGAATGAGCCGCGGATGGACGGAGAAGGGGAGTGGGGTGGGGAGCAGGGGACACCTTGGGTGGACCCGGGTTTGAGGTCGTCTTTCTCAGTCAGCGGCGGGGAGGGCGGCGGTGGTAAAGAGGAGGGCTCTTTGCTGCGGCGGAAACTGGCGCCGCGGAAGAAGTTCTTCACCGAGTCGGGAACGAAGCGGCGGACCGGTTTGATGTCCATGGCCGCGCTGTTTTCATCCAGGTGCTCCGACGTGCCGTTGCCAGTGGGGAAGGTGTACGGACCCACGGGGGGCTGGTCTGGGAGAGGTGGAGGGGGGAGGGGGTCCATGCTCATAGCCAGATTTGCCCCCCTGTGTGCCTCCAGGGGTGGTGGAGGGGGAGGCCTCCATAAGGAGCCCACGGGGACCTGGTCATAGTAAGGTTCTGCATCACGGGCCGGGTCAAAACGACCAGAGAAGCCACCTCCAGCAGACATGGAAACGTACTGGTCTCAGTCCTGGTACAAACAGCAGACAGACACACAGTGGGTAGACACAAAAACTCCACATTATTTCAAATATTTCCAAAATAACCAGCCACTTGATAGCATTAACTCACGAGCAGTAGAGAATGTGCTAATCCTAATCAAATTAAGCAAGTAGGTACATAGAGTCCCTTTTAGAAAGAATATTTAATGTTATTAGTAGTGGCAGTAGTGTGTGAACAGGACTTGCATGCAAACTGTCTATAATTAAAGGTTTGAACATCACAACAACTTGGCAAAAGTAAGCCAACCAGATACCTCGGTACCCCACAGATAGCACCACTAGTTCGCCTAATGTAGATTAGTAAGTCAGTCAACCCTTATTTTTACACACATTCTAATTTACAGCAACAAACTGAGCCTTTTGGTGTTAACTGACTGGCTCCTGGACAGAAATAATAAAACGGTTACCATGCCGGCTCAGGGATTTGATCTAGGGTCTTTTTGGTTAGTGGTCAGAATCTATAAGTGCTAGACTACCGACTTCCCGCCAAGTTCACAGATTAATTGTAGTTCCCTGTTTATCTGTTACTCAGAATGTAGAGCACCGCACTCTCAATGTAGGATTAATTAATTAATTAAATTTTAATTGTAAATGTAATTTCACTTTAATCGTAAACATAATGTACGAAAATGTATGTAAATCACTTTTCTTTTAGAGACCTTGCCTGAGATGAGAAAGATATGTTATGAGACAAAACAGTGTTCAGTAGATAATATATCAAACGACTCTTTGAAATAATCTTTCCAAATTATCATAACTATCATAAATGTATCTGAAATAACTATGAAACAACAAACGACTTGTGTAAATGGAATACCTCTTTCACACGCTGTCACTGTGCCTGACCTACACAGCCTCGCTGCTCAGCTTGAACATGACGTATTCTCTCCGTGTCAATCACCTGAAATCAGGATAATGCATGACAGGTCCATACACTAACCAACATGGAATAAGGATAATGTATGACAGGTCGATACACTAACCAACATGGAATAAGGATAATGGATGACAGGTCGATACACTAACCAACATGGAATAAGGATAATGGATGAGAGGTCGATACACTAACCAACATGGAATAAGGATAATGGATGAGAGGTCGATACACTAACCAACATGGAATAAGGATAATGGATGAGAGGTCGATACACTAACCAACATGGAATAAGGATAATGGATGACAGGTCCATACACTAACCAACATGGAATAAGGATAATGGATGACAGGTCGATACACTAACCAACATGGAATAAGGATAATGGATCAGAGGTCGATACACTAACCAACATGGAATAAGGATAATGGATGAGAGGTCGATACACTAACCAACATGGAATAAGGATAATGGATGAGAGGTCGATACACTAACCAACATGGAATAAGGATAATGGATGAGAGGTCGATACACTAACCAACATGGAATAAGGATAATGTCGATAACCAACATGGAATAAGGATAATGGATCGATACACTAACCAACATGGAATAAGGATAATGGATGAGAGGTCCATACACTAACCAACATGGAATAAGGATAATGGATGAGAGGTCGATACACTAACCAACATGGAATAAGGATAATGGATGAGAGGTCGATACACTAACCAACATGGAATAAGGATAATGGATGAGAGGTCGATACACTAACCAACATGGAATAAGGATAATGGATGAGAGGTCGATACACGATACATTAACCAACATGGAATAAGGATAATGTATGAGAGGTTGACGATACACTAACCAACATGGAATAAGGATAATGTATGACAGGTAGATACAATAACCAACATGGAATAAGGATACTGTATGAGAGGTCGATACACTAACCAACATGGAATAAGGATAATGGATGAGAGGTCAATACATTAACCAACATGGAATAAGGATAATGTATGAGAGGTTGACGATACACTAACCAACATGGAATAAGGATAATGGATGAGAGGTCAATACATTAACCAACATGGAATAAGGATAATGGATGAGAGGTCGATACACTAAACAACATGGAATAAGGATAATGGATGAGAGGTCAATACATTAACCAACATGGAATAAGGATATTGGATGAGAGGTCGATACACTAACCAACATGGAATAAGGATAATGGATGACAGGTCAATACATTAACCAACATGGAATAAGGATAATGTATGAGAGGTTGACGATACACTAACCAACATGGAATAAGGATAATGGATGAGAGGTCGATACACTAACCAACATGGAATAAGGATATTGGATGAGAGGCCGATACACTAACCAACATGGAATAAGGATAATGTATGACAGGTAGATACAATAACCAACATGGAATAAGGATACTGTATGAGAGGTCGATACACTAACCAACATGGAATAAGGATAATGGATGAGAGGTCGATACACTAACCAACATGGAATAAGGATAATGGATGACAGGTCCATACACTAACCAACATGGAATAAGGATAATGGATGAGAGGTCGATACTAGGGATGCACCGAATATTCGGCCACCGAAAATTTTCGGCCGAAAATGGCCCAAAATGGCATTTTCGGTTTTCGGCCGAAATACTTTTATCACCGAAACAATACGGCCGAAATATGTTGTGATCTATTCGGATCCTCTGCACTTCATCGCGACTGTACTTGATCCGCGTTATAAAGACCATTACTTGGATGCAGAAATAAAGCAGCGCGCACGAGAAATGATCCAGGCGGCTATGGATGCGGAGAACCCGCGTGGAGACGGAGCAATAGCGCACCGAGCAGTAAGGCACGGAGCAGCAGCGCACGGAGCAGCAGGGCACGGAGCAGCAGGGCACGGAGCAGCAGGGCACGGAGCAGCAGGGCACGGAGCAGCAGCGCACGGAGCAGCAGCGCACGGAGCAGCAGGGCACGGAGCAGCAGCGCACGGAGCAGCAGCGCACGGAGCAGCAGGGCACGGAGCAGCAGCGCACGGAGCAGCAGGGCACGGAGCAGCAGGGCACGGAGCAGCAGCGCACGGAGCAGCAGGGCACGGAGCAGCAGCGCACGGAGCAGCAGCGCACGGAGCAGCAGGGCACGGAGCAGCAGCGCACGGAGATCAGAGCGCAGAAAAAAAGACTCGTCTCTCTGCACTAGATGAGGGGCATGCACCCTCGTTGTCTGATATGTTCAGTGAAATCCTGCAAGAAAGTGCCTCACATGGGCGTAGGTTTAGGGGGGGACGCTGGGGACATGTCCCCAACAACATTTTAACATGACTAAATTGTCCCCACTAATATTTTAGCGAACTCCGTTATGAGTTTGTGAAGCGATTTGGGTCAATTCCGACCGCAGAGCCAGGGGGACGGTACTAGAAACGCCGTAATTTGATTGGCTAAAAAACCTAGGGGAGGGGAGTTATCTGACACGCTATAAGTACACAGGAGAGTGACTGAAGACAACGGTAAAGTTACCAGTGCTTTCTGTTAATACATACCCCATATGTTAGAATCTTGCAGTCACAATAAACAGTGGAAATGTTTCCTGTGTATATTTTGCTTATGTAATGTGGCCTATTTGGGATATCCCATTAGTAGGGGCGGAGTAGTGGCACCACCAGGGTCGCTACAATATATTGAATCTGACAAACAGCATTACCATCTAAAAGCAACAGGCTATTGTCTCAACTAAACGCAAAAATAATCACATTATTCTCAGTAAAAGTTCACTTGCCGGATGGGGGGGGAGAGATGTCCCCACCGAAGCTGAGACCAAACCTACGCCCTTGGTGGCTCATATCCATAAATGCAATGGTACTAATAATTGGCATAATTTATTTCGGTGTTTCGGTTTTCGGTCTTGGTTTCCTCTTTTTCGGTTTTCGGTTTCGGCCAAGAATTTTCATTTCGGTGCATCCCTAGTCGATACACTAACCAACATGGAATAAGGATAATGGATGAGAGGTCGATACACTAACCAACATGGAATAAGGATAATGGATGAGAGGTCGATACACTAACCAACATGGAATAAGGATAATGGATGAGAGGTTAATACACTAACCAACATGGAATAAGGATAATGGATGAGAGGTCGATACACTAACCAACATGGAATAAGGATAATGGATGAGAGGTCGATACACTAACCAACATGGAATAAGGATAATGGATGAGAGGTCGATACACTAACCAACATGGAATAAGGATAATGGATGAGAGGTCGATACACTAACCAACATGGAATAAGGATAATGGATGAGAGGTCGATACACTAACCAACATGGAATAAGGATAATGTATGAGAGGTCCATACACTAACCAACATGGAATAAGGATAATGGATGAGAGGTCGATACACTAACCAACATGGAATAAGGATAATGGATGAGAGGTCGATACACTAACCAACATGGAATAAGGATAATGGATGAGAGGTCGATACATTAACCAACATGGAATAAGGATAATGTATGAGAGGTTGACGATACACTAACCAACATGGAATAAGGATAATGTATGACAGGTAGATACAATAACCAACATGGAATAAGGATACTGTATGAGAGGTCGATACACTAACCAACATGGAATAAGGATAATGGATGAGAGGTCAATACATTAACCAACATGGAATAATGATAATGGATGAGAGGTCGATACACTAACCAACATGGAATAAGGATAATGGATGAGAGGTCAATACATTAACCAACATGGAATAAGGATAATGTATGAGAGGTTGACGATACACTAACCAACATGGAATAAGGATAATGGATGAGAGGTCAATACATTAACCAACATGGAATAAGGATAATGGATGAGAGGTCGATACACTAAACAACATGGAATAAGGATAATGGATGAGAGGTCAATACATTAACCAACATGGAATAAGGATATTGGATGAGAGGTCGATACACTAACCAACATGGAATAAGGATAATGTATGACAGGTAGATACAATAACCAACATGGAATAAGGATACTGTATGAGAGGTCGATACACTAACCAACATGGAATAAGGATAATGGATGAGAGGTCAATACATTAACCAACATGGAATAAGGATAATGGATGAGAGGTCGATACACTAACCAACATGGAATAAGAATAATGCATGAGAGGTCGATACACTAACCAACATGGAATAAGGATAATGTATGACAGGTAGATACACTAACCAACATGGAATAAGGATAATGTATGAGAGGTTGACGATACACTAACCAACATGGAATAAGGATAATGGATGAGAGGTCGATACACTAACCAACATGGAATAAGGATAATGGATGAGAGGTCGATACACAAACCAACATGGAATAAGGATAATGTATGAGAGGTCGATACATTAACCAACATGGAATAAGGATAATGTATGACAGGTAGATACAATAACCAACATGGAATAAGGATAATGTATGAGAGGTTGATGATACACTAACCAACATGGAATAAGGATAATGTATGAGAGGTCGATACACTAACCAACATGGAATAAGGATAATGTATGAGAGGTTGACGATACACTAACCAACATGGAATAAGGATAATGGATGAGAGGTCGATACACTAACCAACATGGAATAAGGATAATGGATGAGAGGTCGATACACTAACCAACATGGAATAAGGATAATGTATGACAGGTCGATACACTAACCAACATCATTATAAGGATAATGTATGAGAGGTCGATACACTAACCAACATGGAATAAGGGTAATGGATGAGAGGTCCATACACTAACCAACATGGAATAAGGATAATGGATGAGAGGTCGATACACTAACCAACATGGAATAAGGATAATGGATGAGAGGTAGATGCACTAACAAACATGGAATAAGGATAATGTATGAGAAGTCAATACACTAACCAACATGATAAGACAAAGGTGATGGGTCCAATCTGTCCCATAGAGATAAATAAGAATCAACAGCACTCTGATTACATTGTTTTGGGCGATGATAAACACGCCTTTTTCATCGCGATAATCTAGTCCCCAGGCAATGTATAGCTCATACATGTGGGTATTGGTTGGTTGGGAACGAAATCGTGATATTTAATTTTGCGATGAGTGTCCGAACCAGAAGTTTGGAAAGTAGCTCACTAAATATTTCCCAAAATATATATTTTCTGAAAAGCTTGAAATGGGATTGGTCTAAAGTCTTAAAAGTTTAAAAACAGTTTATTTCGAATAGTTAAAATAAATGTTGTTTTAAAATCAGCCGATTACTCCAGTTTGGTGCTGTCTAAAACTGCATTGAGCTCCATTGCTTTGTGTTGTCCGACTCAACCAGTTTCGGGTACATAGTAACATCAACAAAAGCGGGCAATTTGAATCAGGTGCATCATATTATACATTTACACCTTTTTTAAATATTGCTCTGTAACACCTTTTGCTAAGTTTGAACATTCAGTCGATTTGTTATTATGTATTAATAGGGATTTTGCCCCTACCTGTTGTCGAAATGTCCACCTGTTTTCTTTCCTCCAATTATCTTCCGTAGAAGCGCGTCGCAGGTAGCGAGACCACGTGACCAACCCCTCCCTGCAGGTGACGTAGTAGTCTGGCGGAAACAGAAAGTCACCTGGGCGGTTAAACCAGACCTGGCAGGTGCGGTTGTGGCTGGAGCTCCATTAAAAGGAACTGAAACCGGGATATGCGACCATGGCATTCAGTGGTCATTCAGTGGCTTCTAATTGCTGACCTATTTTAACCGTGGTCATAGTCTAGTTGACATTTCACTGAAAAGTGACCATATATGTTGGTGTGATGTAGGCCTATATTACTGCTCATGTGTATATCAGTAAGAGGCAGAGAGCATCGACATACAAAAAGGCCATGCTATTAATTTATTATTATATGTAAATCTGATTTAATTTCAGTATGGGCCAGTCAGCATCCAGAAAGATCACTCCATCAAGTTCAAAATGTTTTCTTATTTAAAAAAAAAATGTTTTCTAAGCTTCGCTTAATGAAACAGTGAGGTAATAATGATCTTCATAATCATCTTCTTAGCACAGCAGAAGTATTCTCTAGCAAATGTTTTAACACCGTTTCATTTGTCTCACACGTTTGTCACACTCTTTGTCAAAACAGTTACCACAGATCTCATTGCAAGACTGCAAATTCTATTGGATTAGTTGTGTTGTACAAAAGGAAAACATCTATTTACAGCGGATAGGAAGTACTTGCATAATTATGGAGCTCCAATGCACCAGTGTCAAACCCCTGTACACAACTACTCAACTGTCTTTGTGGGTGTTTCCTTTGATTGCTTATTTACATTATTCAGAGTTTCTAAAATATGGAAAAAGAAGTGAGATGGGCAAATCTGAAGAAGTACAATTACAAGTTTTTTGTATCTGGGCATTTCTGATTTTGGGTTAAATTCTTTATTGGTTCTTTGGTGAAAAAAGAATGCAGTACTCCTGTAATGTGTAGGTGCTTATTGTAAGTAAGTACATTTTCCTGGGAAAACCTGCACACAAGAATACAATTAAGAATGGTTTTCAAATCTCTCTTTTTTACAACCAGGGATCACAAAAATGGGTTTGTTATGTAGTAAAATTATTTTTGGATTTGATAATAAAATTCATGCTGTGATATGCTTGCGTGCTTTTTTGACATACTATAACTGTATCAACAAGGCATAAAGCACAACTTTCATATTGATAGATGTATTTTGTTGTTCATTGTTTATTAATGATTGATTGACATAATATATTAATTTGAACACAAGTTGTGGTGTTTGATAGAAATATTTGCTGTCTTGTATGTAGTTAACGGTTTGTGAGGGTTGGCCAGTGAGCTTTAGCTTCAGTTAACTGTTTTGAAAATGTGATGTCAGAGTGGACAGTTGTGTTTAAGCAATTGAGAGAAACTGTAAATCATATTGGTCTTATAGTTTGGGGACTTAACCTTGTGCATTCTGGGGTACATTATTGGAACTGAAATTTGGTTGTAACCCTGAAAACCACGCATAATTAGTAATTAAGGACATTCCTTTATGCTAACTTTGTAATTATTCTAATATATACAGTCTCACAAAAATGAGTACACACCTCACAATTTCGTAAATATTTGATTATATATTTTCATGTGACAAAACTAAAGAAATTACACTTTGCTACAATGTAACACAATAGTGAGTTTACAGCTTGTATAATAGTGTACACTTGCTGTACCCACAAAATAACAGCCATCATGTCTAAACCGCTGGCAACAAAAGTGAGTACACCCCTCACATCCACCTGCTCTGTGATGTCGTCATGGAGGAGTGGAAGAGGACTCCAGTGGCAACCTGTGAAGCTCTGGTGAACTCCATGCCCCAGAGGGTTAAGGCAGTGCAGGAAAATAATGATGGCCCAATTTGGACATTTTCACTAAGGGGTGTACTTGTTTGGTTCAGGCATTAATGGCTCTGTGGAGTTATTTTGTGGAGACCGCAAATGTACACTGTTATACAAGTTGTACACTCACTACTTTACATTGCAGCAGTGTCATTTATTCAGTGTTGTCACATGAAAAGATATAATCAAATATTTACAAAAATGTGAGGGCTGTACTCCCTTTTGTGAGATACTATAAAATGGAATGACTGGCAGATTTGCTGGCAGATTAAAGCATCTTATGAGAACCTATGCATTAAATTCCAATCAAACCAAAAGTATGGCAGAACAACACGTGACTCAGGTGTGAATCTTAGATAAAACTGCTGGCTTTTGTCCTGCTTGGTTCTTCGATAGGTATCCAGAACAGTGGGAAAATCTGCTCCTGAGATGCATTGGTTCTTCGACACCCCCTGGAGGCAGGTATGTGCAAAATGTGACGACTGCATAGACAAGTGCGTCCACAACCGCTGCCCAAGCTGCCTTCATGCAGAGGACCTGGGGTGGCATGCCTCGTTTCTTTAGCTGTCCAAGGAAGCAGAGTTGTTGCTGTGTCGCCATGACAACATCTGTTGTCCCTTTGTTGCCCCTGTGGCAGTTGGCCAAATGGGGTGGAACCAGACCATCTTAAAGACGGCCTCTCAAGACCACTGTGAAGACGGGTGGAAGTGACGGGAGATGTTGGACATTGTTACCATGGCGTTGTCGTAGCCCCCCCCATCACGCTGGCTGGCCCCCCATGCGTCTGCCAACTCAAAAAAATACAAACTTGGAGATTAAAATATTTGTTGACCAATGTGATTTAGATCATAAAACATTGGACTGAACAACCAATCATTGACTAAAGCTGATGATTGAAAACCTCTATGGTTTGAGTCATTGGCTGGTTGAGATCAATGGCTGCAAAGCAGCGTACCTACCACTCTATGGACAACATTATCACCAGACGTTTGTGGATGCATTTAATCGTTATTTATTATGCGTTTCCACCTTCCATCCTTGAACAGTATAAAGCTTCAGCCATACAAAACTACTATTTCATGGAAATACTTCAGCTCTGAGGCCAAATGCAATGTTCCATGCATCGGTTTACTGGCAACAGAATTATTGCCATGGTCATAATATTGTGGAAAATATGAAATGTAATAAACCACAAATGAAACTAAACCTTTGGCCAAAAACATAATTTCTGCAATATTAAGTGCTGTTGAAATCTTAATACCATTCCAATACAACTATAAAAATTGACCAGATATTATGGGTTACAGAATAAAGAACTCATTTTGTTAACAAAAAATATAAACAATAACACATTCAACAAAATGATAAACTTACATTTTTTTGGGAGGATAAACTATTGGATTGCAATAACTGCAAAGATGATCGACTGAACTACAGTTAAACAAACAACGCCACAAGATTGTCCAGCATGCATATTAGTAAAATACATTACATTTTCACGGCCTTGGCCAAACTATTCCTCAGAGAGGAAATCTAGCGATGCATGCATTTGGATTAGACCACTGCCTTAACCTTGTGATGACATGGAGTTACATGAGATGTAGCTAGTCCATGAACAGCTCCTGGAATAATAATGGTACTTGGACATGCTAACTGCTCTTGCTTTCAACCAACATGAAGGTGTGGGTGACCTTATTATATAATATCTGAAATTTAAAAACTAGAATAAACAGCCATTGGCACCCTATACTTAATAGTGCACTACCTTCGTCTTTGTCAAAAATAGTCCAGTATATGGGAAAGTGCCGTTTTAAACACAACCATGCTAACATGCTATCATTCTGGGCCACTGCTAAGTAACAATAATTGCTCTTCACCTGTGTGTGAGCAGTTGCCCACATCCTTTGATTGAAAATGTCTATAAAACTACATTTTTACTAGGATATTGTTATTCAAGGGATAGTGCAAGATTCTTTCAGGTTTTTCTATTTGAGGAAAGCCATTCTGCGAGTGCATGCTATGTAGTGTTAGCAAAGTTACCCCAATCTACAGACACACACTGTAGAACAACTGGTATGTCTGCAGACACACACTGTAGAACAACTGGTATGTCTGCAGACACACACTGTAGAACATCTGGTATGTCTGCAGACACACACTGTAGAACATGTTTGTCAGAAGCTTGCACTATCAATAATATGTAAAACTTTGACCTGGGTCACAATTTTGTTGCAGCCCAGCATCAATATCACACCTGGTTCGACAACTTACTTGCTCAAAGATTAGAAGATAAATTCATTCAATTTAGTCTTTGACCAGGTGTGATGTATATTGTGCTCAAATCAAAAACCAAAGCCTCCATATGCACATCCTACCATGTAATGGAGAAGCAGAATTTATAAAAGGCCTTTGAATTTTTTTCGTTCGCCGAACATGAAGTGTGAAGAAGGTTTCCGGCCATGCACGACTTGGGTTTCTAGGGTTTGGGTCCATGCTAGTTGTTGTCCTTCATCCACTGTTCCATCCACTGGACTATCTGCTCCAGGTTGCGGTCCAGGTCCTCAGGTTCGTTGCTGGGCAACTGGTGGACTATCTCCTCCTTGTAGGCCTCCATGGCCTCCTCATAGATGGTCTGGAAGATTTCACACTGGACGTTGTCCTGCAGCTTTTTTCCTGTGTAACCCCTATGTATCAGATGCAGAGATACAGAGCAGGTTGGTAATGAGGTGGAGGATATAAATGACAAAGTAAATAGTAAAGAAATATATATATATAATAATAATAACAATAGTTAGAAAAGACTTGAAGTACGTCAAATTGTCTGAGTAAGTGCAGTTACAATTCAAGAAATACAGAAAGAAATTAAGGATGCATCGATACGTCGGCTGTACATCGTTATCGGCTGATGTTTGCCCGTGGTTGACTGACATCGGCCCATCGGATGGCAGGATGGCCGTTAGTAGTCGAATTTTAACAGTCGAGTATCATTAATTCTACGTAGAGTATAATTGAATTTCATGTGTGATGAACGTGTAAAGCGCTGAATAACTTGAAAAGTTCAGTTATTTTTGTAATGAATATTTCTTTGTGTACCTGACACAGAAGAGGAAATAAATAAAAATGTTCATTATTTCAACAATAATGTAATTTAAACATCTGCATCGGGCCAAAATTTCACAATCGATGCATCTCTAAAAAAAATAAAAAAAATAGTCAAGGCTGAAGTAGCAGAGCAAAATAGAAACAAAATAAAAGCCAGTTAAATAACACAGATCAAAAATAAAACATTTACTAATATATTCTGAGATATGTAAGAGAAGGAGGCCCACCTTCCTTCCAGCCGACTGTAGAGGTTGGTGTTGTCTGTGCGAAGCACAAAAACAATCTGGAACCAGCGTTCGGGGAAGAAGTCGCAGCCGTGATAGTCCACGATCACCCCTCCATCTCCCATCTTATCTTCAAGCTCATCCACCACCTGGATCACACAAGGAAACAACAGGCAGCGTGAGATTGAGGTCATCTGTCATTTCTGTAGTCCTCAACTCCTCAAAACACACTGACATGTGGCCTGTGATGCTGTAAAACACGGCAGTTACATGATAGTTGTGTATCTGTAGGGACACACTAATGTTTTGTAAATGCCAACACAAAACCTTCTCTGGACACATTTCCAAAGCGTCACTAAAAAGCATTTCCTTGGTCTGTAAATTCTGCTTCTAACGCAGGATGAATGTCCATTGCTAGGCAATTACTGGAAGATTACAAATAGAGGACCAGAACTGACAAAATTAAATAAATATATTTTACATAACTCTTTTCTAATTTAATGATAAATGTATTAATCATTATCATTTCACTGTTGTTATTTCCTTGATGCTGTTACGAATTTCTTTATGCATCTCATTGTCCGTAGGATAAAGACAATTGGTTGATCGGCATCTCTAAGCGCAAAGATAGTCAAAGCAAAAAAGTCGTACATCAATTACTACATACAGAGAAGAGATTTGAAACTCAACAATCCTAAGGAATAGCATAATTATTGTAAAATATCTGCCTTCCAATAGATTGCAATCATCTCAGCAAGTGTGAAGTTATTGAAAATTATTGTGTTTCAGAGGTTACTTTTAAAATGGCTATCAATTAACTCCCACTTGTGGCACTGAGATTTATAACTAGTGAATTTATAACTAGTGAATCATGGACAGAAAAATAGAAATGCATTCATAAACACAGTAACAATTAGGATTTAGAACATAACTGTGAAAAAAATCTAATTTTCTAGATAAATGTATCTGGATAAAAATTCTCGTAAAAAAATAACAAATCAGAAGGTGAAACTACTTTGGATAAACAGTCAGACTCGGTTTGAGAAACATCAAACAACTAGAAGAGCAGTAATGAAATATTACACAACTTTGCAATGTTCTGCAAGATTTAAGTGTATGAACTTAACAATTCAACACCAACATATTTAAAACAGCCCACATAACTCAGAAAATCAATCCCGATAAAAAAGTATAAATGTGTGCAGTGGGCAGGTGAGGTTTCAATAATGACAATTAGGCATGCATATATAGCATCACCATTATCGAGTACCAGCAGAAATGAGACTTACATAATCAACTATACACAGATTCCTTAAATGATACACTGGGGAACTCATTCATTCAATTAATCTTCAAACGCATGTGTTGCAATATGTAACGCATGTATAACACGATAGTGTTCGAGCACTAAAATATTTTTGAAACCACAATCAAATGGCCAAATCTAATGAGACTAGTTTCTCTAGCAAGATGGAATGACCTGTGAGTATATAAAGAGCTGGCCCGCCGCATCGGCAGTATAGGTTAATGCTTGGGGCACTGTTCACGTTCATCTATATAAAATTATATATATAATTTTATATATATAATATACAATTTAATACAAATTGGCTGTGTTGCAAGGCGGGCACCAGGCAAAATCTTGCCTAGGGCACCGTATTGGTCAGGTGTCAGGACCTGCCCTGAGTATATAGAACAATACAATTTGATTTGTCATCCGAGGCTTTGAGAAGTTAGACGAAATTAATTTACAACAATAATATTGCTGTAACAGTACAATGCCTATGCCCAGACAGATACGCCCTGATAAATCCACTCAAAATGAAATTATATTATATAAAGTTAGTATCCTAGTATCCCTAAATAGAGGTCCTCATATGTCAACCAAAACCAACATTATAAAACCGGACCCAGACCTACGACTAAGTTGTGTACACTACTAGGTTATGGTTTTTAAGCCTGAGCATTTCAGGAGTATGCAATCATGCAGTAATTATAACTCCATATTATGGACAGCATCAGACAAAATACAGCTGTGAATGTCAGCACAAACTAGTGAGATGCATTTTTTGGTTATCTAGCTTTATATAGACAGCACAATATTAGATTACTAAACTACAGGATGTTTGGGAAAGGCTCCGTCTGTCATTATTTGTCACCATTTGGAACGAGCCGGCATTTTTAAATGTAGGCATATTGTGCTGGGTGGGAAAGAGATGGGTTTGTTTTGGAACTTATCCAACTTTTTGGCCTGGGGTAGACCTCTAATAGACACCTTAATGTGTTTGCAGCACACTGGGTGGTCCAAACCATTAAACAGGTTGAAAAATAGGCATTACAGCTCTGGAAAAAAAAGAAGCAACACTAGCCAGCAGACCTGGACCAAGTTTTTCCAGCCCTTGTGGATTTCCTAATGTCTATAGCAAAACATCTAGGAGTTCCTTTCTTGTGAACGAACAGAGTGAAGATTGTTAGCTATTAACAGATTGTTCCTGCATAATTTCTCCCTAAGTATTCCATATTCTCCATTAAATGCACCAGATCTGTCTTGCTTGCTAATAATCATCAAAACAAAAGCAGAGTGCTCATACACATACCCGGTCTTCATCCAGCACTGGGCACTGGTACTCCTCATCAAACCCATCAAACAGTTGTCCTAGTGAGAGACACACCATCCTTATCAGTAATACTACATCAATTATTAACGCTTTTTAAGCAAAACATTTTGGGAGACAAGTGTTGTTCTAAGATAAATGTGTTTTCTTACCTTCTTGTGCCAAGTCCCCTACATTGACATACGTTAATCCTGTCCTCTGGGCAAGCTCTTTTCCTAGGGTAGTCTTCCCTACGCCAGGTGTGCCTGTGAAAACGACGTCACCATCATAAATAGCACCTCCATCACCATCCTCCTCCTACTCAACAACATACTACTAAATTAAGTGCTTGTTAATAACACATTGGAATTAATCCCAAACTTGAGGGAGTTCATTTATTTTCGGTAGAGAACCAAATGAAAGCAAACGAGGCAAAAGTTTGAACCTCGTTGGTGCCAGGATAAAGCGTACTGTACACAACACCGTGGCATTTGACCACGCAGCACCTTTCGTCCTTAACTACACTATTGCCTAGTCAAACGCACAGAAACGTGCTACTGCCTATTAGCTGTCATTTCAAATTGTGTTCATTTAAGAGTCAAGTTAAACAGATGACTAACTACAATGATGAGGACGTGTTTACCTGTCAGTAGAATATTAGGTCGCTTCATGATTTTCATAGCGGCTGCTCCGTGCGGTGAATCGCCTTGCGTGCTACACGTGACCAACTACAGGTACCGCAGGAATTCGAAAAGTTCTCCTATGTGGTTCTGGTTACTTTTGTTAGCCCACCCTGAACATTGGGATCAATTATTAACACATCCGATCAAAGATGCCTGTCAGTAAAATACAACAAAACGTCGCAGATCGAATAATTGCAGCAGAACACAAACCCCATGTGAGTCCCCAAACAAGGCTATGTTGTGAGCAGTAATATGACGTCACGTTCGCGCGACGAGATGGCAAAAGGACCCCGGTTTTAAAGGGAAAAACGCTAGTTGTCTGTTAGTGTTTTGAAATGGCTTTTCTTTGACAGATAACACGTATTGACAATGTTTCTCATATCAATTGAAATCATACACGTATTATATTTTGGAATTACTTCAGAAGATGGCTAAGCAAGGTAAGTAGTACTAACAAGATGTGACTGAAGTGAAGAAGTGAAAAATAATTGTTGTTCGTCACAGACAAACGTTACTGTCTAGCCATGATAAGTTAGGTAGACATTTTACCTAGTTCACGTGTATAACTTCTGTGTTTGTAAATCTGTCTGTATTATAAACTGGGATTTTTTTTCCCCATTGTGTTGTAACTGAATTAAATCAGTTGTTATTTTTACATTATAATACAAACGATCTGTATTCCAGCTTTCTCCGTCTTGTTATCACTGTGAAGCGCTACAGCTTATGATGTCAAAACGTTCCTTGGGAGCAAAATGTGCTGCAAATAAAGTAAGTTCTTTGTGAGAGTGAAAGACCAGATGTACAACATGCACAGTTTCCAATGTTAGGGACTTTCCCATCATTAACAACTGTCTCCCCACAGCTGACTCGTTGGGTGGAGCCATCATTCGGTGACCTCTTCAACAGCACAAACCTCTCCCTGTCCACGGTCAGTGGATCCATTGCCCGCTCTGGGGGGACCACAAGGGGTGGTAAATCCCGGCCACCTAGCACTGACCCCAACAGCGCCAAATGTCCCCAGAAAAGGAAGGCTGACTCCAACATATTCAAGCTCCAGCCCTCCAACCCCACAGAGCCTGCACAGGGGAATGAAGATGAACCCTGGGTAGACGCACACACGCCCCACTCTCAGGTAACTAGCCTGGGGGAGCCTCTAGTTCCCCAAGCCCCCTGGAGTGAAGATTTGTAGAGAATTGTCAGTGAATTTGCCGAAAAAATTTATTGTCTGTACATTTCTTCCATTATGCATGTGAATTGTTGTGTAGGCTGAACTGGCCGTCCACAAAAAAAAGATTGAAGAGGTGGAGAATTGGATGAAAGTACATGTGGATCCTAAGACCACAAAGGTTGGAATTTTTTATTAGATCAAAAGATGGTACAACAGTAATTTTATATAAAATTATATGGTTGAATTAAGGATAGTACATCAAATATTGAAGCAATTAAACACATTTGTATATTTGTATTGTTTTTCAGTGGCCATTTTTTAAGTGTCCTAAACCAGAGAATATCTTAGTTGTGAAACTGACCTGGTCCTCCCTTCTTTAGGGTGGTGCTATTCTGTTGCTAACCGGCCCATCTGGGTGTGGAAAGTCTGCTACAGTGAAGGTTCTGGCCCAGCAGCTGGGCTACAGTGTGCAGGAGTGGGCCAACCCTTCCAGCCTCTCAGAGTACCGACCAAGTACAGATCCTGATGCCTACAGACAGACCTTCGACCCGGGTGAGAAAATAAGTCTAGCGCCTGTATTTTGTGGTTGGGAAAAGTAAATTTTGACAAAAGCACTTTCTTCCTATTACTCTCCAGACTCAAGGTTTAACAGTTTCTATGGCAGCTCCCAGACAGGCCAGTTCCAGGAATTCCTCCTCAGAGCCAACAAGTACAACCGTTTGCAGATGACTGGAGAGGGCGGGGCATCAGACAGGAAGCTCATTCTAGTGGAGGTATGCTGATGCTTTGTGAACTACTACTAAATATGTTTTCGTTACTGAAATTAGAGTTAGATTTTAAAGCATTGTACCTTTTAATTCATTTATATTTTACTCTCAGGACTTCCCTAACCAGTTCTACAGGCAGCCAGGGTGTCTCCATGACATCCTGAGGTAAAATATGTTTTTTTTTCTTAATCTGAATATTGATGGAGCTTGGGTGGCGGGTGTGGTTTGGGGGCGTGGCACGGGTTGTGTTTGTCCAGTCAGAATGGCTTAATGTGATTTCGATCATGCAGAAAATGTATTTGCAGGTATTACATTTATTTAGTTTTGACATAGGACTAATGACAGATGTTCAAAAAACACCTAAAAACTAATCTTTTTACAGAGTACTTTGAATAGCTCCTCTGACACCAGCTCTGTCTGTTGACGTTTGTTACATTTTACACCAAACCTAAAAGCGTGTATACTTATGTACTGTTGATTAGCTATATTTGTGTGTTGTCCCTTTAAGGAGGTTTATGAGGACATGCAAGCGTCCCCTGGTGTTCATTGTGTCAGACAGTCTTAGTGGAGACAGCAGCTCCAGGCTACTGTTCCCTAAAGATGTTCAGGAGGAGGTGGGGGTCTGTAACATCAGGTAATGGACACTACACATCACACACTACCAGTGTTCCCTAGCAAGCAAGTGTGTTTGTTTGGCGGCAAATCATACATGATAGCAAATCAATGTGCTTTACCAATTAAATACAAATATATATTTTTGGGGATTTTATTTATCCTTAATGAATGTTATTTTCCCAAAACTGTTTACTGCAGAGCTTGTTCTACCAAGGCCCCCCAGGTTCTATTAAAAAGATCTTTGGAACCTTTCCTCCAATGGACTAAAAAATTGTTAGAACCTTTCCCCCAATGTAGTCAAAAGAATAAAAACAAATACTAGAATAAAAACATAAAATAGGCAATTCAATGTGAAAATGAAAATAGATATAGAATAAGAACGAAGAATATAAAATAAACAATAAACATAACGGTGGTTCCCAGGTATCACACACAAAATTGATACGTTTAGGGCCTAAGATCGGTCACAGAAGTGACTAACAGAAGTGCATTTTTGCCTTCTCTATGACCTTTGTTATCTAATGTAGATTTAATATATCTTTATTTTTCTTCAATTATAGATGCATCCCAAAAAAAAAATTATTATAGCGGCCTTAATGGCAGCTGTTTTTAGTGACGTTGGGAAAATCCCTGATTGTAAAGAGGTATCAACTCTTTGCTGCAGATCCATTGTTGAAATGGTTTAAAAAACATCTGATGGTAGTATGTCAAGACAACATGTAAATATAAATAAAAGTACCTAGTGTATTTTCTTTGCACTGAAGACGTTCAGAAGAAGCTCAGGGTCATTTAACGTCAGTTAAATGTACTTCACGAAATGAAATATTACATGTTTTCCAATTGTCTTCTGTGTTAATAGGATCAGGAGATAAATAATAACTAACATGGAACTGTCTCTAACCCAATGTCTCTGTTCTTCACTGTTTTCAGTTTTAATCCTGTGGCTCCTACAAGTATGATGAAAGTTTTGAGTCGGATTGTGTCCTTAGAGGCAGGAAAGGTAAAATAAAACATGACTTTGTATGGAATGTGTAATTATTTTGTGTGTGTGTGTGTTTTAACGGTGTGTATATATATTGATGTGTTTCCACAGAGTGGAGGTAAGATGTGTGTACCAGATAAAGCTGCTCTTGAGTTGCTGTGTTCGGGGTCCTCTGGGGATGTCCGTAGTGCCATCAACAGCCTGCAGTTTTCCTGTCTCACAGGTAAGATGGCATAACATGCTATTACAGGGGTAGTTTATGCTGAGTTGTAATGCTGTGAAAAGTCTTGTCTGATTGCAGGAAATCGCTTCAAATCGCTAGAAAATGTTTTTTCATCTCCATTGCAACATTTTTAGGGTTACTGAAAGACGCTTAAAAACATTGAAAATTCTAACTTCAGCAAACTTTGCACATTGTTGAACTTTTGTCCAAATAGCAGATTGTAAAATGCTTGGTGATAAGAGGGAAGCTTTTGCATCTGTTTTCTTTGACAATGGTCCTGGACTTAGAAGCATGTATTTTAACAATCAATCAAGAAAATTATAAATAAAATAATTTGTTGAATGTTTAGTTGAACTATCAAAGTGGTCTTGAATTTCTTTCTAATGTGTTTATCCTCCTATTTGAACATTTCAGGTCAGTCAGTGAAGGAGGGGCTTCTGTCCGTGAAGAAGGGCAAGGATTTGGCGACATCATCAAGGAGAGCCAATAGCAGGACGGCACATGGGAAGAGGAAGTGGAAAGACGCAGAGAGGCGGGACGAGGAGCAGGCGATCGGAGGGAAGGATGCCTCCCTATTTCTCTTCAGAGCCCTGGGAAAGATCCTGTACTGCAAGAGTGAGTGAGGGCATGAGATAAATAGAAGATGACTTCTGTGTGTACAGATCTGTGGAGAAGGGGCCTTAAGTGTCAACGCTGACTTGGGTTCTGTACAGCGACCAACGTTCTGGAGCGTTCAGGTGTGAAAATCTAATATGTGTAGATCAAAAATGTGTCTTGGGCGTGTAGGGGCATGAATCTCGACAGCTCCATGGATCACAATGCTATCAGTTACGTTTGGGAATGTTGCAGTGTGTGGAAGGAGGGTCGTCGTTGATGTTATTGTGAATTGGATATTCAGCCCCAGGCTGTTGTGTTTGTGATTGACAGGGGAGAGTCCCGAGGGTTTGGGAGGTTCCCCGCGCCCCAGTCTGCCTGCACACCTCTCGGAACACAACAGAGACAGACTATTAGTGGACCCAGAGGTACAACAAACATAATCACTTATACATTCTGCCACTTCATTATGTACACTGGCTTGTTAACGCAAATCGCAGCCAAACGGCAAAAAACGGCTGTTCTGTGGCCGATAGTTAATAACAGAGGTCCGAGGTCAGAGGAGAACGATCAGATAACCGCTCTTTACAACAGGGATCTGGGCATCTCTGATCCGAATGGAGGCAAAATGGGGTCTACCTTACATAGTGGCTATATATAGTGGCTATGTCTGCATGCTAATGAAATATTCACACACGTATAATCCATCTCTCTTCCATTAGGCGGTAGTCGAGCGCTCCCATATGTCAGGAGAGTTCTTCAGCCTGTACCTGCAGCAGAACTACCTGGACTTCTTCTCTGATGTGGAGGATGTAGCCAGGGCCGCAGAATATCTGTCTGATGCGGACTTCCTCACAGCTGACTGGAACGTGAGGAGAACCATCTCTACATGTAGTATTTCCATAGACATTTTTATGCTTGAGTACCCCGGTACAGAAATGACAAACCTCAGTATCGTTATCAGCATCGTCCGAATAACGGTACCACACAATAATTATCGGTGGATCCCTACATTTTCTGTGGACATTGTCTTAAGGGGTCCTTCTGGACAGGTTTCTGCTTTAATCATATCAGCAGGCGACACACTGAGTGAACTTGTTCAAGCAAGGAATATGCCAACTGACAACGTTGCAATGTGTGGCTTTAGTCTCGCAGCATCATGGGAGAGTACGGTTCTTCTGTGGCCACCAGAGGACTCCTACACTCAAACTGTGGACACATAGCTGTGGGCTTCAGACCGTTACACAAACCCAACTGGCTGCTGGTCAACAAGAAGGTAAAACACTAAAAAAAACACCCTGGGAAATGAAGTGTAGATGAGGCACACCTGTTCTCACACCTGACGTCTCTGTAAGTCCCTGTGTGTGTGTAATTGCAAACATTTGATGTGATCTTCCTCAATACATTAGAGTCATTCTGTGTGTCTTGTGTGGTTTCAGTATCGTGAGAACAGCCTGGCCGCCCAGTCACTTTTCATCAGCTTCTGCATGACTCCTGTCAGTCTCCAGACAGAGTTACTGCCATATCTTGCCCAGCTCAGCAACCCGTTGAGGAACCCAGGTATCACACACACACACACAGTCCCCACAAACCGGTAGGCAACAAGCAAGCAACAAATAATGACACCAAACAAAGCTGAATCTCTGTAATGATACTCTGCTGTGAGTGTTGTTTTATAGCCCCCCTCTCAACATGATTGGTTTATTTTCATGCCATCCTGGCCACACTTGGCCTGTCCTTCACTGGTGTCAACGACTGCAGATCACATGCAAATGTTTACACGGAGTACAAGGCTCATTGTTTGACTTATATATTGTAGATTTGCTTCTGAGAGCCAGGTAGCATTTGAATGACGTCTGTTTGCCGCAGATGCTTTAGTGGCTAATGCTGGTAGGAACTGAAAGGGTTTGGGGATAATAGGACAAATATTGGAACTAAGGTGAGAAACCACGTGTTCACCTGATATTAAAGACCAAATACAAAATGATGTATGCACATTGACAGTGCATTTCGCTTCCTGGGCATCATGATCACCCAGGACCTCAAGTGGGAGCAAAACACCGGCTCCATCACCAAAAAAGCACAGCAGAGGATGGGGGCGACAGTGGGTTGAGTCGGTTGTCTATCAATCGGAAGGTTGGTGGTTCGATCCTCCTGGGAAATTGTCGAGTTGTCCATGAGCAAGACACCTAACCCCAGCTGCTCCTGGCGAGCCTGCAGTCGCCTTGCATGGTAGACGCGGTCGTCAGTGTGTGAATGAGTGAATGAATGGGTGAATGTGACACAGGATCTGTAAAGCGCTTTGGCATTTACCATTTACTTCCTGCGTCAGGTGAAGAAGTTTAATCTGCCAAAGACAATGATGGTGCACTTCTACACAACCATCATTGAGTCATCGTCTCCTCTTCCATCGCCATCTGATTTACTGCAGCCTCAGCCAAGGACAAGGGCAGGCTGCAGCGTGTCATTAGATCTGCTAAAATGGTGATCGGCTGCAATCTGCCATCCCTCGAGGACCTGTACACAATCAGGACCCTCAAGATTGTGGCTGACCCCACAGGCACAGGAACAGCTTCTTTCCATCGGCAGCTGGCCTCATCAACACGGCCAAGTGACCTCCCCCCACTCACACAAAGACAGGCTCATAGTGCATAATACTGTAGAAGGTATTATAAATAAGGAACAATAAATGTCCAAGAATGAAACCTTGTCCAAGACAAGGATAGCGAACTCTAAGTAGCAATGGACAGAATCCACTCCTAAACGACACTAATGCAAATCTTGGCCATGGAAGATGCACCATAATTTGCATTTACAAATCCTTATCATATAAATAATTATGCCGCCATTTCAATTAATAAACCAATAATTGAAGTTCCTCCATAATTCAAGTTTTTCTTTCAGTACTGACAGCACATTATCTCTTTACCTGTATTACCCATCGTCTCTTTTCCTCTCTAACTGTCGCTTTTCCTCCCACACAGCTCAGATAGCCTTCATTCAAGATGTGGGTTGTCTTTCCCGTAGAAAGCTCCCTGGCAGGTATGTAAACTTTTTTTTTTTCCTCTAAGGGAGTAACGTGTTACATTGATGTCTGGTTTCCCTGTTTCCAGGCAAGAATAGTTTGGGGAAATATTGATACAATGTCCACCTTCAGCACCTAACCTATATATAACTCCAGTTAATCAGTGAATTCAGGTGTTTAATTATGTCCCATTGGCACAGGTGTGGCACATAGCCATGCAGTCTGCCCTTGCAATGATATTTGAAAGAATGAGTCGTTTTTAAAGAGCTTACCGAATTTGAGCGTGGTACTGGTGTAGCGGTACTGGTGTCGCGGTACTGGTATAGTTTTACTGTAATAGTGGTACTGTAATAAGATGCCACTGTTGAAACATTCAGTTCGTGAAATTTCCTCCCTCCTAGATATTCCACGATCTAAGTGGCGTTATTGCAAAGTGGAACTGTTTAGTAACCACAACAACTCCGCGACCTAAAATTACAGAGCGAGCGCATGGTGACTGAGTAACTGACTTCCAAACCTACTCTGGCATTATCATCAGCACCAAAACTGTGCACCGGGAGCTTCATGGCATGGATTTCCAAGGCGCGAGCAGCTGTATGCGAGACTTACATACCAAGCACAATGCCAAGCTTCGAATAGAGTGGTGCAAAGCACGCTGCCACTGGGCACGCCGCCACTGAAGAACCCACTAGATGTTCAATTGGATTTAAATCTTGAGATTGCGTCTGTTTCACCTTGTCCTGAAAACGGGGGACCATGTGCACAAATGCTCTCAAATTAAAGCTGAGAATTTGCAGTGTACTTTAACCTCAGTACCAGTTGGAATATAGGGCCAAAAGAAGCTTTGCAATCCCACGTGTTCCCCATTTTTAGATGAAGCCTTGCTCATTTTGTTACATTAGGGGACATCATAAGCTGAAGTGATTATAACATCCCAGCATTTAGAGCACACTCATGCATGATTTGTACCTAATCCCAAAATGCCCACTCCGTTACCGATCTCCGTTTTCCTCTCCCTATGGGCAGGTTGAAACTGGAGGCGCTGACTGACAAAGACACAGGGCTGCTGGAGTTGGAGAGTGAGGAAGAGGACGGTGGCGCAGCCTCCTCAGCCGTCATTCCAGCCTCAGGAAACCTCTCCGGGGATAAAGAAGACCAGGGGGACCCTTTCCTGGAGCCTCCACTCTCAGGCAGTCAGGGTCTGGGGTCCAGAGGAGAGCTGCCTGCCTCCCAACCTCAGCCCAACACAGCCACAGCTCTCCTAGAGGAGGACGACTTGCTCATAGAGGAATACGACAGTGATGTTTGATGGACAGAGCTGATGCAAAAAAGCCAGCATTTTTGTTTTACCGCCCAGTGTGACAAGAGACATTCACATACCAGGTCTTTTGCCTTTTGCTTAAAACCATTTACGTAAAAAGATTCACTTATTTTGACAGATGTGTGTCTGACTGTCATTGATTGTCATTGTCATATCTATGCATTTTTGGTTTTCTGGTATTTATTATTTTGCTATGTTGTGGCCCATCATAATTTATGTACAATTTCATCTGTGAACCAGTTACTTCAATATAATTGGAATTGACACTTACTTTGACAGTATTTATTAGTGTTCTTTTTGACCTGTGTCTTTAAGATGTCAGTATATTTTGATTTGTTTTAACACAGTTTAATAGATTCCTCAGTGGCTGGCCATGTTTTGCCTTCTGTGCATTTTAATAAAAATGTGCATCAGCCAACCAAGTAAACATTCATATCACTCTCTAAAACCTCAGAGAATACTTACAAATAACGTGTCACCTCCCTCTTAACATAATTGTAAAGCCTAAATTGAAATAAAGTATTTTGTTCTAAATACACTGTTGTGTTTTTTGTGGTATTCAATTACGTGCATTGTATCGAATATGCATCAGTAAAGCCTAAACGTTCCAGATGCCAACACGACTGAAGAAAGTGAAGCGACGTAAAATCATTAATCGCATTAGAGCGCCGCGCCTGTCGGAAAGTAGAACTGCACTCTTTTTTCTCCTTCGGATCGTCCGCTTCAGTTGGATGCACTGTTTGTTGGTATATTGATGCATATTAACCGGTATTATAGGACATGTATTCATAAATCTAGAGTTAATATGTAGACATGTGTAATCGAATGCGATTCGAACGTGTTGCTGGGCGACACTTCTGTAGGATTCTGGAACGGAACCAATATCATTTCCTCAAACGTTCGATTATAAGTGCCGCACCTGTTTAAACGGAATACAGGTATGTTCAACGTCAGCGGAGTAACTGTTCTTTTGAAGTTCAGTAACTAACGCATATGTCTACCTGGTGTTAAATTTTTATGTCCAACTATTAGGAATGACATGGATAAATAATTGGAATAGGAGGTGAATAACAATCGTATTGTATTCGACAATGACAATTGACTTTTTTGTACTCTACTTAGGTACACACCAATAAAGTTTGGGTTACTGTTTAAACTGACTGTCTGTACTGTATTGGATATTACACCAGACCCGTCCGTTGGACAGGATGCAGGAGGGTAACAAGGAACACGTTACTGGTCCGGAGGTTCCCCAATGCATGGACAGACCTGGTGATGACGACATGGCAGAGGGGGACCTGGGAGATGGAATGGTCAAGCGACCTGACCACATTACCAGGTACTCGTGTGTAAATGGATGAAGGGTGCCTGTAGCCAATAGTCGATCATATATCAATGATAAATGTCATTTTACAAGTTGTTCATAAGTTGTCTGGACTATGGTTGGGTGGGTTTGCCTCAGTCCCTCTATCATTTCAGCAAAAACCAACTCATCCATATTTAACTTGTTTTACCACTCAATTGACCAGGAATTGGTCAGAAAATATATCTTAAAACAGGACCTGGACAGTAAACTTTTGTTTTCGCTATTGTTCTTATTAAAACCACATCTTAGTACACTACACACAGTCTGTATTATTTGTGCTTTACGTCATGTACCAGTAAAAACCTCCAGAGCCGCAGTGGCAGCAGGGGTCATGTCATGGAGCTGCTCCCCGGGACGGGAATCCTAAACCGGGGCAGTGAGGTCGGCGAGGCAGCCTTCTCCTGGACATCCTGCAGTGGAATGTACACAGCGTTTAGACAGGAGCTGGAGGAGGAGCCGAGTGTAACACGATGGAGGATCAGAAAGTCAGGTTGGCATGGTTTAAGTTGATTGTTGGGAATCTCCATCATTTGTGACAGTTTTTTATTTGTCACATATAAATAATATAAGTACATAAAAAAGTTTGTTTGCAGGTTTGCCTCTTAATAATGCTTAATAAAGTCAATAAAATGGTAATACAAAAAATTCTAAAGTCTAAATTAATAATTCTAAATTATGTACTGTACACTATCTGTTAAAAAAAATCTATAGAAACTCATTTAAGTAGTATATGTACACACCTGCGAGTGCAAAACTACATTGAAAACGGAACAGTAGTCAGTAAACATCTCTACAAGTACATACAAATCCTTTTTTCATCACTTGGGTACAAGTGAGACTACTCTCCCCTGGTTCCACCTCTGCAATCAATTGTCCATTCTCCGGTAAACAATTAACTCTGTGTGTGATATGGATTTGAGCTAAGCATCTTCTTAGAAGGGGTAAACGTAAATAGAATGGAGGGCTATTTGTTGGCGTGCTTCCAATTTGACGCCCTAAACCCTAAATAGTCGAGCACTCCGGTCCCAAACTCCGGTCCTTGAGTTCCCCCAAAAGCACACACATTTGTTGTACCCCTGGACAAGCTCACCCAATTGAACTCAATGAGAGCTTGGTAATAAGTTGACCAGATGAATCAAAAGCAGCGCACTACATTGCAAATAGGGAACCATTTGGGATATAGCCAGTGAGTCTAGAACATTGGAGTTAATGAGTGGGTGTTTTTCATTAGAGAATGTACTAAAATGTTTTCCGTTGGGTGTCCAATGAACAAAACCAATGAAGTGCGTTACTTTTAAGGGCTGCCATAGGGCTCTGGTCAAGTAGTGTACTATATAGGGATTAGGGTACGATTTAGGATGGGTCTTATGTATATGTTACTCATGTTTGTGTCCTGTGATGTACTCGCTTAGTGCTCTGAGCTCTCTGTCTTTCCATCTGTCTCAGTCTGCCTCTCGTTTTTTCCGCTTTGTCTGCCTGTGTTGTCTTTCTCTCTGTCTGTATGTTTGCCATCTCTGTTTGACGTTGTTAGGAGAGATCCGGTGATGTCAGAATAGTACTCACATCTGTCACCTTCCCTGACGCCAGGCGGCTCTATTAAGAGACTAGCACGCATGCAACCGTGTCATTCTGAGCAAATACGTGCACTCACGCACACACACACACACACACACACACACACACACACACACACACACACACACACACACACACACACACACACACGCACACACACACACACACGCACACACAATGCTGCTGATTTGTTTTTTCTCTTTGACTTTGCTTTACATTTTTACATTAAATACTGTCTTCCTTCTGTTGTAGAATCCCTGAATGATCTGTCCAATGAGGAGCTGAGAGAGAGGCTACATGAATTGACAGAGGTGAGGACTGGACAAATGAAACCACTCGAACATGTACACACACATACACACATGTTAACTTCGCTCTTTAAATGGAGACATCAAAGATGACTGTCTTTTTTCTTTTTACTAACCCGAAGAAATAATCCTTACCTCAGCCTTACTTGCCTAAACACACTTTTACTATTTTTGTAAAAAAAACATAACCCTGACCCTAATACTCACCTCTAATGTAACTTTCCCATAAACATAACCCCACAGATGGAAATGGACTAATGTGAGCCGTCCTAGACTTAGATCTAGACTTCTCTAACCTGCTAACGGCCTGCATGTGCCGCCAGACCTCTGTAACCAGAACGCTGTGGTCTCTCTGGTGTTTTGTTTTCCTCATGTCCCCCCTTTCTTTCACACACTCTGTTGAACTTAAGTCGAGCTCACGTTCGCTACAAGACCATGGTGGGGACCATGAGGGGAACTGCCCCTCCCTACCTAAAAGCAAAGCTCAAACCTTGAATCTTGCCTTGCCTTTAATGATAACTTTCGGTAAAGAGCTACTGGCAGCAGTCACAACATTGCCAATTGTCGACATTGTCTTCTTGGGTATACCTCGACCAGCTTTCCATACTATGTAATATCCATTGTGCTCACTACCATAAACGATCTGATTTGAGTTTTGTTGTCATTTATGCCATTTTGTCCAATTCTGCACTCTAGAGTGGTCATTGAGGTCTTGGTCACCTCCCAATAAGTATGAACATTTCTCCCTGCAAACCTTTGTCTGCCCCCTTGCAAGTTTATACAAACTTTTACCCATTTGAAAGGGCTTGTTCATTGGTGAATTACCGGTAGTAGTTTTGTCGGATTTCTATCTTTTCTGACAGGAGGCGGAACTTCTTCGCTGTGAGCTGGAGGTCACCAGTCGTCATCTGGAGGGTAAACACGAAGCACTAAAGATTCTCCAGGGACAGGTACCCACAAACACACACAGTTCAAATGTTTTATTTGAATCCACTATATTTATATTTAAACCGGTATTAAACCTTGCCTCAAACAATATCTGTTAAAAACAATTTAAAGAACTGCATTTGGTTTAATATCACACCAATTTCATCATAGCACCAATTTCCTCTAACACATAAATGTTTATGAGCTACCAGTTGTGGCTATACAGATGTGCTTACATTGGTTTTATATTTGAAGAAATAATTGATGAATGAATATTCTCTGGAATCACCTGAGTGACAAAAGTATATGGCATCATTGATTGAATTGAAAACAGACTTAGTTGTGTGTTTTGGGGCCATTATCCTGTTGGAGAACCCATGACCTGCGACTGAGACAGAGCTTCTGACACAGGGCAGTACATTTAGCTTCAGAATGTCTTGATTGAACTGCCTCCAAGTGGCTTTTAAGATTTCATTGAGCCCTGCACAGATTTAAGGCACCCTCTTCCAGGTGCAGAAAAGCAGGCCCCACACCACGGTTTGGTGTTCTTTTGTTTAAAACCAAATACATTTTTGGTCTGTGAACATAGAGCTGATGTGACGCATCTGCCCAAACCACATTCTCACTGAGGGAAAAGTCCTCTTGGGTCTTATTCCATCGCTAGTGCGATGAACCGACGTACCTTCACATTGGAGTCAGCTTTTATTTCTTTCTGGTCTATGTTCATTGTGGTGCACACAATGTCACTAAATATCACTAAAACTACAAAACTGTTTATTATATGTTCTAAGGTGTACCAACAAGTGTGTCTATAATGTGCATATTTAAGTATGTCTTTGTAGAATAAGAAATAATTAATTTTACTGCTTCTTTGCTTCACTTCATGACATTCCAAAGGCATGAAATTATATCTGGTACAATAGCTTTTAATGAAATCAATTATCAAGGGAATATAAGCATTATATCCACTAGTTGTAAGGGTACCAACACATTTGAGCCCTTCTGTATAGTCTAGTTTAGGAAGGTTCTTATATGAACGCCTACAATTTACCATGATGAGGCAGCACTATGTTACACATTAGTGTGTTTTTTATTTTTATTTTAAAAGATAGCCACAAGAGCACCCATCAAATGTTAGCTCATTTGGCACTTGGTTTTTCAGGTGAAACAAAAAAAATCATAAACTCTACCAACTACCAGGAAGTTTTATAAAAAACCTAGCAACCCTCTGACAGGAACCTGAGACTGGGCAACAAAAAAATTCTCCTGCACATCAACACCTGAAGACAATGACTCCAACAACATACGGAAATACTCAAGGAAATGCCTAATTCATTATAACGTACAATGGCCATCTCAACCCCACACTTGAATCCCATCGAAAGCTGTTATTTGAAATGAAGAGAGCATAAACATGAAGATCCCAAGGATCTGGAACGGTTCTAGATGTATTGGCGTGAATCATCCAAGGATCTGGAACGATGTGTTTCACACTCATAACTAATTACTGGAAAAGTCTAAGTGCCATTATCCTTGCAATAGGAGGGTGCACAAATTTCTGAAAAAAAAGGTACAAAGAATGCTTCATCAGGAGTGGCTTCCTCAATGTAGAAAACATAAATGTTCCAAAAGGGGTCTGGCACAACTACATAAAGGTTGTCCAAGTGTGATCACTCTAGAACCATACATCTATAGTGGCATAAGAACGTTTTGTTGGTCTCTGGTACACAGTCCCTCATTTTGTGCCAGTCAGCAATCTAATGTGATGACAATGAACAGCTATCTGTGTCCTCCCCAAATTGATGAGTAATAATATAAATGGTCTGTCTCATCTGAAAAGGGTTTACCCTCACCTGTAGTGTACACAATCATCTGTATGGAAAACATGCTTGCGTTTTGTTTCAATAAAACTTAATAAGTGTAATTCTGCCATCTAAGACAATAATTTCTTCATACTCATAATAAAATTGTTAAAATCTGTATAATAACACTTAACACTTTACTCATTTTTCTTCTAGGTTATTCTAAAAAGAGCGACCAGTCACACTCATATCCTTCTCCAGAAGAGCGAGGAGAGAACCAAGGCCCTAGAGAAGGTGACAGTTGTTAGTTTCGGTCCTTATACAGTATGTTTAAAGCCACTGGGACGTAGTTCAAATAAAGGTTTGGTTTGTTTACTTTCACATACTATAAAACTGTCAACTAGCTAATGAGTTTCACACAGATCAGTGTGGCTCAGCAAGTCATTTAACAACAGTATGAACAGGAATCAATGTAATATATTATCTGAGTTGTGTGTGTGTGCGTGCGTGCGTGCGTGCATGCGGTTGTAACAAAAGCTACAATACGTTTCACCTAAAATAATGTCTTGTGTTTTAGGAAGTCAACGCTCTGCAGTGGGAGATCACATACAACCAAATGCAGTTCAAGAACTTTGAGCAGTTCTGGGAGCAGAGGTACTCTAGGTGAGATATAGTGGCTTTGTTTGATACGATCAAAACTGCAATTGTGACCCACTTACTTTTTCTGGTCATAGTTTATATAGGTTTCAGTTTGTAGAAAGGTAATTTGCCTGCAGTTGCCTGATTGGGGTCAGTGCAGGTGGCAGTGTAGCGTTGGGTCATCCAGTGTAACATCGGATCATCCAGTGTAGCGTCGGGTCATGCAGTGTAACATCGGATCATCCAGTGTAACGTTGGGTCATCTTGTGTAACATCGGATCATCCAGTGTAACGTCGGATCATCCAGTGTAACATCGGATCATCCAGTGTAACGTTGGGTCATCTTGTGTAGCATTGGGTCACCCAGTGTAGCATTGGGTCATTTAGTGTAACATTGGGTCATCCAGTGTAGCATTGGGTCATCCAGTGTAGCGTTGGGTCATTTAGTGTAACATTGGGTCATCCAGTGTAGCATTGGGTCATCCAGTGTAGCGTTGGGTCATCCAGTGTAACATTGGGTCATCCAGTGTAACATTGGGTCATCCAGTGTAGCGTTGGGTCTTCCAGTGTAGCGTTGGGTCATCCAGTGTAGCATTGGGTCACCCAGTGTAGCATTGGGTCACCCAGTGTAGCGTTGGGTCACCCAGTGTAGCGTTGGGTCACCCAGTGTAACTTAGGGTCACCCAGTGTAACTTAGGGTCACCCAGTGTAGCGTTGGGTCATCCAGTGTAGTGTTGGGTCACCCAGTGTAGTGTTGGGTCACCCAGTGTAGCGTTGGGTCACCCAGTGTAACTTAGGTCACCCAGTGTAGCGTTGGGTCATCCAGTGTAGTGTTGGGTCATCCAGTGTAGTGTTGGGTCACCCAGTGTAGTGTTGGGTCACCCAGTGTAGCGTTGGGTCATCCAGTTTGGCGTTGGTTCATATAGTGTAGCGATAGGTCATCCAGTGTAACTACTTTTGATTGGTTTGTCCATACGTGGGTCAGGATTTTCATTGGTCGGTTTGTGTGGGGAGTATCAGGTTTTGCAGTGAGAACAAGGCACTGAGTGACAGCCTGGGAGATCGGGTCAAGGAGGTACAGGAGCTGAGGGCAGAGAATGCTGGTAAAGTCCCTCTAATAAGTCCCTCTACTAAATCATCTGTTATACATGCCAGGGTCAGTTTTTCTATGTGAATGAGAAAGCACATGTGTGTGTGTGTTTGTATAGCTCTGAGTCAGGAGTGTCTGGAGCTCTTGGCCATGCTAAACATCCGGGAGCAGAGGGCATTCCAGGGGACCAAGCCCTCCAGCAGCCAAGGTCCTGGAGACCAGAGGACCGTACTGGAGGTGGGTGACCAGAGAACAGGGAGAACTATCCGTTTGGACACGTGGTATACTGAGATTCGGGGGTGGGGGAGGAGGGAGAGGCGTTGACAAATGTGGGTATAGCTGGAGATTTTTTTTAACAGATAGTGTACAGTACATATCTTTTTTTTATTTATTTGTGGTTTATTTGCAAAAAATTTTTTTTACAATGGAGGTTAAGTTGAGTTGGTCATATATAGTTTCCTTCAATTTTCTCCTCTTTAGTTTGAACACTTTAAAATAACTTGTAGTGATTTAGCAGACGCTTATATCCAGAGATACTTACAATGTTACATGTTGACCATCTTGCTCAAGAACAGAAAGACAGAATTTACACACACACGCCTGGCTGCGTGTGTTAACCCAGCTATAAAAATATGTTAAAATTCCATCTTTGTGTCCTAGCAGCTGTGTGTTCTTGTGTCTGTACCCTGGCCATGTGTGGTCTGTGGCCTAATGTGGTCCAGTAGATGTAGAGACCAAGACCTGAGCATCTAATTCACATGTGCCACAACAGCATGAGTTTGACATATTGAGCAAAAACGCTCATATTCTTTACTACTTTACTCGCCAATAAAGCCAACAGTTCTTTCTGTGCTTTCTAGCTGGCAGTGTTGGGTGCATGCCAGTGTCCTAATGTGAAAGAGGCCTGCCCGTGTGCCCGGACTGCAGCCGCCAGCAGGAAACAGGTGCTTCAGCTCAAACAGGAGGTAGGGGACACCCCTTGGCTTGGTTATAAACCCCCTATCTTGTAAAGATAAAGGCAGTGCAGGATTTTATTCCAGCTCAGCATTAAAATGTGTTATTCAACTAATTGTGTGTGTGTGTGTTTGTGGTTGTATAGCTGGAGGCATATGGCAGGAGGAGAGAGGAGGCAATGCTGATGGCAGACGCCTTCCGCATTGCCTTCGAACAGCAGCTTAAGAGGAGAAGTGACCACTTTCTGCAGCTGGCCGAGTCGGACAGGCACAAGTCCCGCCCACGCCGACCAGAAGGTGGGATATGTTTGGTCATGTCAAATGTACACCGGTTTCCCTTCTTACTTAATCAACCAAAAGAGGTGTGGCCTAGCATGGTCTAGCAGTCTAAGCTGCTGGCTCTGGTGGACATGTACTGCTAGGGCATGAGTTCGAAACTGACTTACTGTGCTTTCAACCAAAAAAATCTCCTTTATGACTGCTTCTTCCCTAAATAGTTATTGCGTTGTTTGGAGCTGTGCTTTGGGTTATTGTCACTTTGTAGGAGGAAATTGGCTCCATACACGCGCTGTCAACTCTGTATAGCATGTTGTTGCAACTCTGTATAGCATGGCGTTGCAACTCTGTATAGCATGGCGTTGCAACTCTGTATAGCATGGCGTTGCAACTCTGTATAGCATGGCGTTGCAACTCTGTATAGCATGGCGTTGCAACTCTGTATAGCATGGCGTTGCAACTCTGTATAGCATGGCGTTGCAACTCTGTATAGCATTGCGATCAAAATGGAGTGATAGCAGTCCTTCTTTTAAAAGTTTTCTTTTACCGTGTACACATGTTCCACTTTATCCCTAGGCCATCGAAATGGGGCCCTTGAACTCAGCTCATTTGCTGTCGATAAACGCGCCGTGGCTTTTGATTGTGCACATATACTGCTGCAACATTAGTTAACCTCCAGCCCGCTGCAATTTCAACCAAAAATATTTTTATGCCGCTTACAAAAAATGACAATTTCATTAATGAATCAGTTTATTCTAGGAAGGTATATTAGATAAATACATTATTCAATGAATTAATGATTGTAAATCTTGAGATAATGAATTAATGTATCTCCGTGTTGCACGTGGTAATAATGAGTAAATGCCTCTTATGTTGCAGGCCAGAATAAGACGTCATCTCTCAGTGTGGCTCAGAGGCTTCGAGGACTGCTTCCCTCTGGCACAGACATAACGGACGATCCCACAGAGACTCTACACAAGCTCCTTGACCTGGTCTGTTTGTTTCTTCTGTCAAATATGACATTCTGTCTGTGACGATATGCACTCACAGGACACTTCATTAGGCACACCTTACTGGATCCCGTTTTTGTCTTCAGAACGTACCTTAATTCTACATGGCATAGATTCAACAAGGCGCTGGAAAAATTCCTCCAAGATTTTGGTTCAAATTGACATTAAAGTATCACGCGGTTGCTGAAGATTTGTTGGCTGCAAGTCCATGATCGGAATCTCCGCTTCCATCACATCCCAAAGGTGCTCTATTGGAATACGATTTGGTGACTGTGGAGGCCATTTGAGTGCAGTGTATAACTCATTGTCATGTTCAAGGAACCAGTTTGAGATGACGTGAGCTTTGTGACGTGATGCGTTATCCTGCTGGATGTAGTCATTAGATGAAGGGTACATTGTGGTCATAAAGGGATGGACATGTACAGCAACAATACTCAGGTAGGCCGTGGTGTTTAAACAAAGCTCAATTGGTACTAAGAGGCCCAAAGTGTGCCAAAAAAATACCCCCCACATCATTACACCACCACAAGTTGAACCGCTGAGAGCAGGCTTGATGGATCTATGCTTTTCTGTTGTTTACGTCAAATTCTGACCCTAGCATCTGAATGTCGCAGCAGAAATCAAGGCAATGTTTTTTCAATCTTCTGTTGTTTAATTTATTGTAGGCCTATGTATATTGTAGCCTCATTTGACTGTTCTTAGCTGACAGTAGTGGCACCTGGTGTGGTCTCCAGCTGCTGCAGCCCATCATCTTCAAGGTTTGACATGTTGTGCGTTCAGAGATGCTCTTCTGCAGACCGTGGTGGTAACAAGTGGTTAAACAAGCCATATTCAAAGTCACTTGAATCACCTTTCTTCCCGATCGTCTTGACCATGTTTACTTGCGTAAATGCATTCTTTTACTGCCAGGTCATTGGCTGGTTAAATATTTGCATTAACAAGGAAGGGGCGTACCTAATGCAGTGGTCGGTGAGTTTATACCCAGGTCCCAATCGATGGGTCCGCTTGATAAAATAAGTCTTTATTAAGTGAATACTTAATGTATGCTTTGTGCCATTTTACTGTGTCAGTCATGATGAGATCTTTTTATTCATTTATTATTACTTTATACACTAAAAACTATTTTTCTACCAATTATATATATTTATGTATATGATTTTTTTATAACGCTCTGTATTTGTATCGTTTGGATATTTACATTTTGGTGTGTTTTTCTTTATTGGATACATCCTGGGAGTATACATTTATAGGGAACCCATGCAGCAGTTAATGTGCACAGCGACTTAGAATCCACGGCCTAGTTTGTTTAGTGTTGTATGACTAGTTTACGTATCTCCACTGTACAAGTAAATGTGTCTTGGGCTTGACGGTTGACCAGGAAAGCAAACTCTGTAACCCAGAATTTGTTACGTACACTACCGTTCAAAAATCTAGGGTCACTTAGAAATCTCTTTGTTTACGTGAAAACATACATAAATCGTGTTTCAATAGGAAATATAGTACTTGACAAGGTTAGAAATAATGATTTGAAATTGAAATAATGAAGGAGATCAATGTTGCTAATTGAGAAGTCCTGGCCTGCAGGTAAAAAACAGTGAGTCTGGTAGAACGTGCCCTGATGCTCCGATAACGTCTGCCAGACTTATTTGTCCTCTTGCTCAGTTATTCAATGGGGCCTCCCACTCCCCTTAATATTCTGGTTAAGGATAGTTTGCACTGTTATGTGAAGGATAAAGTACATCATTGTATTAAATCTTCAATTTCTTGGACATTTTTTAGAATGGGGGAGCCTTGATCTCCAAGTCCATGTAGATATTCCATAAAAAATCTGCCGTTTCCAGCTAAAATAGTCATTTACACTGCATTTCTGATCAGTTTGAAGCTCTTTATTTACATCTGCCAATTCTCTCTCTCCTGTGTAGCTAAGCGACAAGGAGGAGGCTCTAGCTCACCAGAGGAAGGTTAGCTTCATGCTAGCCCACAACACAGAGGAACTAGAAAAACGTCTACAGACTGACTATACACGACAAACAAAGAACACTCCTTTGGACGCAAAGTCCAACCACGCAGAAACAAGCTGTTGCAGTTTTAACCATGTCCAGGGGATGGCAGGAGAGGACCAGTGTCATCATGGGACATCTTCAGAGGCTCCTGATCTGTCGCTCTTGGATGTCCAAGATGCCAAGACGGAAGATCACGACCTGCAGATACAGGTCTCATCTCCCTGACAGACAGCCACAGAGATGGGGGAGACATGCGAGGTGGAGTTGTGGGCCAACTGGACAACTTTTTGTCAGTTCTCTCCAAACCTGTTTTCTATATTGTGCAGTTCTTTTTACTAGGACCCATTGCAAATAGTTTGCCAGTGGGAGGCAACTAGGGACCTTTTTTAAAGTCCTTGAACAACCTTGCTTTTCTTTCTTGCTTTTACATGAATATATCTTACTCTGTATTATCTTTGTTAATGTTTTATTGTAATGCGTGTCATTTCGTATGCTTAAAAATGTTAATAGAAAATTGGCGAACCTGTGAATCTTGGCAAAATTCCTGATTAATAAGATAATTTAAAATGTCTCCCCTTCATATATTCTACACAGCAACAACAATGTATATAATACATATTTTAACAATAAAATAACATTGGTTGTGAAAGCTCTGTTGCTTAATAATTGTTCGAATGTTAGGAAGTAGAAGTCAAATGTATGTTGCAATGTTGATGACAGCAATCACACAATGTGTTTGCCTATATTATTACACCTGTGTCTGCATTTGTGTGTGCTTTCAAATGTACCCAATAAAACCGTCTGTCAATAAGAACTACAAATCCCAGAATCCAATTCAACAAAACACGGAAGCGTGTAGGAGTGACTTTTACGAATGTTTTAGCTAGTTCACACACGTTTGCAATGTCGAATAATTAATGGACATTTTTTATAGACCTAGTGTAATACGTTTGCTTCGTGTACGAGGCATTGTTCTTATTTTAACTGGAAGCGTTTTATTATGTTTCGTCGTGAATTTGATGCCTGAAACGACTGAGATATCCACAGGTAGTAAGCTAGCATATACACAACAAACATTGTGACTGGTTGCATATACCAACCAACCAGAATGTCCATCGTGACAACATGTATCATATTTACTATATTTGTTATATTATTCTTGCTAAATGCGGGAGTGTTGCAATATTACATTTGTTATATATGATCGCCCACAGTTTTCATACTCAGCAAATTATTCAGTTATACTTCAATGCCTGTGGATGGAAGCGTTATCCAACTGTAGGAGACCCAATAATAAACCCAATTTAACCTAGATGTGATCCTCTTGCCATTTTAATTCCCAAGTGAGGCCAACTGGGCACGCTCAGCATGTTTACATCATGAAGAATAATACGACGTTAACTCTTTATTTATTTAATGCATTACACCTGTACAGAAGAATCTGATTTAGTTCTGTTTTTTTGCCTCGTCTGTACCTCTGATAGATGAAAAATGTTTGTGTTAACAGTCCAACGGTATTTATTGTCTGTACTTCCTTGAAGCAATGAAGGACCAGACGCTGGAGTACTTCCTCAGCCAAGGGAAAATCGGAGTTAACGATGCAGCAGATATCCAATGGGCCCATGCTGCCAACAGTAGGACCAAGATGACAGAGGCGCTACAAAGTGAGCACTTTGGATGAAATGATTGAGTTTAGTGCAGAGAAAGAGTATCTGCCCCAAGTCAGGGATTTGTTGCCAGGCATTTTTATGTTTTATTGGACATTATAATTATTTTGTATATTATTAAATAAGGTTTTGAAACACTCAATACTGCAAGTGAAAAAGTAAATAGGTCCTTGGACTCAAAAATGTGTCCCAACTGTTTTTATTTGGGGACTTTGTAGATTTTTAAAGATTAACTTCTTCTACAACACGGGTGTCAAACCGGTTCCCCGGGGGGCCTAGTGTATGCAGGTTTTTGGGTTTTCACTTAAATTAGTTCCCAGTTCAGACCTAAACAACCAGTAGAGGGTAGAACCTTACCAATTAGTGACCTAATTAATCAATCAAGAACAAGGTGAGAGCAAAAACCTGCATACACTAGGCCCCCGTGGAACCGGTTTGACATCCCTGTTCTACAACATCCCAATGTGGTTTAGTTCAGTATTTTGACTGGGCCATTCCAATAACTTACATTTATTGTTTTATAATCATTCTGCTTTTTTGGATAATTGTTTTGCTGCATAATCCAGCTGTGCCTCAACTTATGGACAGATGATTGGACATTCTTGTGAATACCTTTCATACTAAGTACAGTTTATGGTTTATTCAGAATGCAAGTTTTTTAGATGTGGATGCAGCAAAGCATCCCCAAAACATGACACTGCCACCACCATGCTTAAATAGCAGGGGTTAAAATAAATCTGGTTCACAGTCTTATATTTGTAAATACTGTCTAATTAAAGCTGGCGGTCTGCAATTTAATCTCATAAACAAATTCCTGATAATGTAATTCCATAATTCATTCATTCTCTGGCTAAAATTAAAATCAGTGGGTTTGGTATGTGTGTTATGAAAATGATTTTGTTACTTGTGTACAACTGTTCAAAAGTGAATCCTTATACAACTGTTCAAACGTTCAGGGTCACTTACAAATGTCCTGGTTTTTAAAAGACCATTCATATTTTTACTATTTTTCCAGAAATACAGTGTGAGCATTGTTATGTTGTATAGTATATCTGAAAATACAATCACTCCTGTGTTTCAATGGCACATTGTGTTCGCTAATCCAAGTCTGTCATTTTAAAAGGCTTTTTAGAAAATGCTTTTGCGATTATGTTAGCACCACAGGAAACCGTTGTGCTGATTACAGAAGCAATACAACTGGAGCATCAGTGTTTGGGGTTTCGAATACAGGCTCAAAGTGGCCAGAAACAAAGAACCCTCTTCTGAAATGATCAGCCTATTCTTGTTCTTGTTTGCGAAAGAAAGGATATTCCATGTCAGAAATTGTAGATATGTAAATATTTACAGCTACAATAGTCACATAACTTTTACAATGTCCACACTGTAGTTTTGATCAGTTAGATGTTATTTTAATGGACAAACATTTTCTTAGAAAGAACATTTGTAAGTGACCATAATCTTTTGAATGGTTCTGTATGTCTGTCAGTGTATTTAGTTAGTGTTCTCTTCTTGTGTCCCCTGTTAAATTCAAACACAAAGGTTCTGCACACATGATTGAGGCAGACATCCTTCTTAGGGGCCACGATCCTAAAGAGCCAATCATGGCTCATCCACCTGAGAACGACAGTGATATCTCACTGCGTGATTGGCTAAAGGCGGTACAGGCGTCAGACAAAGGAATAAAGCTAGACTTTAAAAGGTGAGTGATGCAGTTTTCTAATCTATTGTTTTACTATAAACGTGCAGTAATATGTGTTAATTACTAAAACATTTTCATTACTGTTATATTACTGCTATATTAGCATACACTGTGTTTATTTTACCAAATGTTTATTATTGTTTGAAAGGGCATATTCAAAAAGCATCATAACAGATGTGCATGTGAGAAACAATTGTTTTACTCAGCTAAAGGTTCGTTTTATTCAATCAACCAATTTATAAATCGATAAAGCCATTGTTCCTGACAGTTGCCATAAAGTGCTTTGCCAATCAGTTTGTTAACTCTCTGTGTTAAACACAGCCTGCAGGCAGTGGCTCCGTCCATGGCACTATTAGATGGTGTTCGGTCCGAGCTGAGCGGCCCTGTGTGGATCAACGCTGACATCCTACCAGGACCCGGTGGAAAGGCCACGCCCCTTGACCCCAAAGACTTTGTGGAGGCTGCAGTGACCCCTGTTTCCCATGGAGATGTACTCTCGCTAGGCTGGACAACGGGCTGGGCTTCAGACACGGACAACCCAGGTGAGTTGACCCAACCACATTTGCAGGCCAAAACAAATCCTCAAAAAAATATTTGGTGTCTTTACATTTTGTGCCCATTCAAATTACACAACAAAAAAGTCACCATCTGAAAAACTTCCAGTAATTATCATCCATGTTATACCTTGTAAGTATTTGGGCAATGACAGAAGTTTTGTTGTTTGGCTCCAAAAGTGACATGACGAATGAACACAAGCTTGTCATATTAGGTCCATGGTTAATTTTCCTTCTCTGGTGATGTTCTGGCCTATAATGCAGCCGTCTTCAGTTGCCTTCCACGTTTGGCCCTGACAAACTCCTTGATTTTTTATCTGCCAAGTCATTAGCCAGTCCTGAGATGACCGGTGCTTTCTGTCGTCTTAACGTGCTAAACAGTGGATTTCGGTACAGCAAATATTTAGGTTATGTCTCTGATCTTTTTATTCTGATTGATCTGCATCAAGACAGACAGCTTGACGTGCTTTCACACTTCTTTGACTCCAAATTTAAACAGAAAGCCTAATGAGCTCAGGTCAGCAATAGAGCACAGAGTTCAAAATAATCATGGCAAAGCTGCACTCAGCATTTAGGTTAAAAAAGTTCAGGTTAAAAAACACTTTTCTTTTCTAGTGTCTATGGCTGGGCTCTTAGACACAACCACACTGTGATGTTTTTTATTATGTTCTCTTTTTTCTATGTAAAGCGCATTGCCCATTGGATATTTTTATTCAAGTATTTGGTTTTATTCTATAGTATTTTTAAAAATGTTCTTTGTAATAGCACATTGAACTGCTTCAATGTATGAACTGCGCTACAGAAACTAACGTATTTGCTTGCTTGCTAGAATCAAGTAGAAATTCAGAACTAATCAGAAATGCCTGTTCCTCTCTGATCTACAGGATACAGTTGGGAGATGGTGAGGGAGATGGAGGCAGTTTGTCAGCCCCTGAGACAGTCTGTCACCTTTCCCGTCAGGGCAGCTCTCATGGCCCAGTCATTCCCCCAGCTACAATGGCTTCTTCAGCAGTCTGACAGGTATGGCTACCACACTCTACCCAGAAACCCTGGATTACAAATTGATATTGTAAAAACAACAGAATTGGTTGGTAGATTTGGTTGGTATGTATTCTAGGCGTTGACAATAACATAGTAATTTCGTATCATTAAAATGACACAAATCATCGCTTTGTGACTCAAATCATCACCAAAACAATGTCGATCTCATAGCCTCTAACGAAAGGTGTATAATTCAAATTGAACACAGATATATGCATTGTTTTCATATTTCCCTAATGTACAATCAGGATTTCTTAATCCGAATGAAACCATTAATATGCCTGTATGATATCCTTTTTCTATGTTGCTGTTATTATATATATATATATATATCCTGGTGTGAGTGTTATCTTTTACAATTATTACACCCTGAGGTCTAACAAACAAAGGAGAATTAGAGCCTTAACGCATCATTACTCTGTTTTATTTACCTATAAGAATGAACATTAACAGAAGCTAACAACTGCAAAGCTTCTGGGTCTTGATGGCACTTTTATTTAAGAGCTGTCTCCTCTACTACATCTTGTTTTGGAATTCTCTAAGAATAAGGTTATAATTGTACAATAAATATATGGTAATATCTTGCGTCAGGGTTTGCTTTTTTGTTCACTCTCTTTGCTATTTAATGGAGTGACAAAAGCCCTGGTAGGGTTCTATCAGCAGGGGTTAATTGTGACTTCCTGTCACTGGCACATATTTCTTTAGTTTTCCATCTGTTCTACATTCGACTCCACCGGACACCATTTACTTTTCTTTGAATGATTGCGCGTGTGCATGTGTGTGCAGGCTAATTATTCATAACCTAAATTGAACCAATTAGAATCAAATCTCCTTTCTCCTAGCGTGACCAACCACAGACAATACAGATTGCTAATCCCTGTCACTCTCTCTCTTTTTCTCTCACTAAGATATAGCCTGACAGTGTGGACAGGCCAGACCGATGTGTTGGATGTAGAGGACCTGCTGACCTACAGGAAACACATTGACAAGACTAGGATCTACTACGACTTGCTGGACACACAGCGGGCAAAGCTCGGAGCACTTCCTGGTTTCTGATCTCAGCATCACAGTTATTATGATCTAAAAAGACAAACTGATGTTAGATCAGCGCTTCTGAATACTGGTACAGAGCTCACAAGACTTCACAAGGCTACTTGTGAAACATAAACTTCACATTTGTAATAGCTGTTACGCCAGTATTTTTATTTTTATAAAATAAGAGGCTGGTGCTTTCACTACTTAATGATTAAGGTGCATTTCCTTTAAAAAAAAAGAACTAACGAGTTGAAAAGGTCTTAGGAAACTTACTTAGAGTTACACAAAATGAATAAAAAGGTTTTGTGAATAGCCATTCAGAAGTGTACAATAATTGCAAAATTGCCATTGTTAAACTGTGAAATCAGGGCCACATTCTGGATCACAGTGTTCGAAATGTTTTTTAGTTAGATAGTCACACCTTGAATAGAACATACAGTCGACCTTGAATATTTAGCAAATAAAAAAGTAGTTCAGGTGTAATTTGTCACCCTTGAGATTTTCTGTTACAGCGTATGGATCATGGGTGATTGTACTAGCAGTAGAAAAGCACAACAGAAGTAAAAGGCAACATAAAAACAACCATGTCAAATTGTGTGCAACACAACTGCGTTAACTTAACACCCAGCAAGTGCATTAATTTGATGCTCTAAAATTTGTACTAATCACTTTAAAACAGAATATTTCTTGAAATTATTAACAATCTGTGGTTTTTGTTCATCCAACTACCACATACATAAATGCTTTCATACAACTCTGTTGCTTTTTTAGTGCGTCATTGATTTTGTCTGAGAATGACTCGCTCCCTTTTGAAGAGAAAATCCTATCTTCTGTCAGTGTTTATCGGATTCAAGGGCTCCACAGAAGTTTATTTCGTTTCATTCCACGTGAATGCATCTCTGTGAAAGGGTAAAAGCGCCTGTCTGTTGTCACATGTCTCGGTGAGAATTGCAGTGAGATTCCGGCTTTTGGGCATGAAAAAGATCGATCGGCCAACCGATCAAAGAGAAACTCAGCTTATTTCTTGTGTTATCAACGGTTCTGACGTTACGATCGTTATTCCTCTAGGCCTTCCAGAGATGGATACAATGGCAGGTCTGGAAAAAGTGTAATCAAGCACATCGGGGAAAAAAACTGCTGTTCGCGTTAACAGGCTTCTTACAAGAAGGTACAAGTTCTTCATTAACAATGTTATGGTCACAAGGCATGCAAATGGCACTTGACATAGGAAGCAATAACAGGTCCGAACACAGTAGCCTGAAACATAAAGACAACACAACGTTCTAACCTGATTGTGCAAAGGCGTTAACGATGACTAGCCCAGGGCTTCTTCGACACAGCACGGATATATTCCGGCGTCGTTCAATTCACTGGCTGAAGAACTACTCAAAGTTGACCAGCTGTTTGATCTGTTCAATCTGCATGGAGTGTCTCCTCAATAGCGTCTTCTTAGACTTCAGATCCCTGGGGAAGGAAGGCGCGCTGGGGACGAGAGGCTTGGAGAACGCCGCTGCCGTAACACCTCTGGTCAGATTCAGAGCCTTGGTGCTTCCACTCAGACCGGGTCTGGTTGACATCAGGTTAGACCCGATGTCTGGTATAGGTGCATGAGGGTTGAGAGGGGGCAGGTACCCCGGGCGGGTGTGGGAGATGTGATCCAAGAGCAGGGCTCCCGAGCCCCTCCTCTCAAGGTTCCCTGGGAAATTCCTCTGGCTGGCGCTTTCCAGAGATTCCCGTGAGCCAGACAAAGTGGAGGACCGGCTGGTGACCAGCTTTCGCTTCTCAGTCGCCCCTGCTGCACCCCAAATGCTTTTGGAGGAGTCATTACACTCTAGATGGCTGCTGTGTCCAAACTGGGGCAGCTGGGAGTCGGAGCTGTAGTGGTCCATGCCGATGTTACGGCGACAGACTATGTTCTTTAGGCTGGACACAGCCAGGTTAGGGAGGCAGCAGTTTGGGGGCGATTTATCCAAGGTCATGGTTGGTTCATGGCCTCCACAGTGGGGGCAGGCTCTGTAGCTGCATCCATCACCCTGGTTCAAGGGATTGGGTTGGGATGACGCTGCAGCGCTGTCGTAAGACATCTTTCTACTCAGGCCCCTTCTTCCGCTGCTGATGCCTACCTCGCTCTCAGCCACCTGAAATACAAAATATATAAATTGTATATTTTTTACCTGACACATATTTCTTGTACTCTTGTAATTGTTACTATGACCTGCTCCAGAGCCCTTAGCAGCTCTGTGGTTTCCTTGGCTTCAATGCTCTGTTTACGAGCGGCGCTCACGTGTGTCCCGGACTCAGGCATAGCCAGGCCATTGGCCCGGAAATAGAGCTCTTCCTCTGGGGTGATGTCCAGCAACTCCTCCGTCTCACTGGAAGAAGAAAACAACCATATAACAAATACAAATTCAGCTGGGATGGGTGGCTAGTTTAGTGTCCTTTGAGCAATGTATGTTCTTTGGTAACTTTATGCTTAGGGGAATACTGTCAGAGGGGAGCTTCTAGGATCCTAACACCAGAAACTCTTATATTGTCCCTTCCTTACAGACAAGAGATTGCCGGAACCCCTGGGCCTGACTAACCTACCTAGAGGCCTTGTTTTGCTGAAGACCCAGGGAAGGGGAGATTTTCAACCAGGGGTCAGATTGAAGGCGCTGGAGATGGAGCAGCTTTGCTACCCCTGAGCCTCTTAAAGGGCTCGGTTCCCTGGCAGGGGAGGCCGGCTGAGAAGTACCAGGGCCCACACAACCTGAGATGTTGGCTCCACTTCCGCCAATGTGACGCTGGTGCTCCCTGAAGCCCAAGAGGGGGCTTCCTGGCTGAGGAGAGCCTGAGGTGGACCCCTGAGGAGGGGTGCGGAGCTGGATCTCTGAGGGTGACGTGCAGCAGGCGGCCGAGCCAGGCGTGTAGTGCAGGCGCTCCTCCAGGTCGGGCGGCGGTGGCACGTTCAGGTACTGCTTTGTCAGCTGGCGTCCCGATGGAAGCTTGTCTGTGGTTATGATGATAACCTATAACGTAACCATATAATACAATGAACTTTAAGCGTTTGGACAACGACACATTTTCTTTATTGGGTTCTGTACTTTGGATTTGAAATGATAGCTTTATTTTATTGCCATCGACATCGGATTTTCTCTTTAGAATAGATAGGACAGATAGGACATTTTGTACAGGTGAAATCGAGAGTTAATGTAGACCAGGGGTGTCAAACCGATTCCACGGAGGGCCTAGTCTAGTGTATGCAGGTTTATGTTTTTTCCTTTAAATTAGTTCCCAATTCAGACCTAAACAACCAGGTGTGGGTAGAACCTAACCAATGAGTGACCTAATTAATCAATCAAGTACAAGGTGAGAGCAAAGACCTGTAGACACTCGGCTCCTCCATGGAACCGGTTTCACACCTGTGATGTGGACCGTAGCCAGATACATTTCACCTCAGTTTTCACATATCTGGACATTTTCTTCTTCTAAATGATTACTTATTTATACATTATAGCAATAATGGGCTAAAACAAATTCTTTGTTTGTTGTAAACTTGCCAATAAATGTGTATCTTATTGTGATTTAATCCTAGTAAATATTCCCTGTTTTAGGTCAGTTCTGATTGTCTCTCTCACTGTCAAATGTTGCTTCAATATATCCACATAATTTTCCTTCCTCATGATGCCATCTATTTTGTGAGGTGGGCCAGTCCCTCCTGCAGCAAAGCACCCCCACAACATGATGCTGCCAAGCCCTGTACTTCACACCATGTACTTCACAGTCAGTTATTCTGCTTGTAAGGCTCCCCCTTTTCTTCCAATCATATTGATGGTCATTAAGGCCAAATAGTTATATTTTAGTTTAATCACACCAAAGGACATTTCTCCGATAGGTATGATCTTTGTTCCCATGTGCAGTTGCAAACCGTAGTCTGACTATTTCATAGAAGTTTTGAAGCAGTAGGTTCTCCCTTGCAGATCAGCCTTTCAGGCTATGCTGATATAGGACTTATTTAATGTAGATATAGATACTTTTGTGCCTTCAAGTTTATTTGCTGTTGTTCTGGTTTTCATTTTTCTCACCAAGTACAATCATCTCTAGGAGACAGAACACGTCTCCTTTCGGAACTCTAAGGCGGCTGCGTTGTCCCATGGTGTTTATTCTTGGGTACTATTGTTTGTACAGATAAACATGTAACCGTCAGGCATTTGGAAATTGCTCCCAGGGTAAACCAGCCTTGTGGAGGTCTACATTTCTTTCTGAGGTCTCGGCTGATTTCTTATGATTTTTCCATGAGGTAGGCCTTGAAGTACATACACAGGTACACCTCGATCTAACTGAAATGCTGTCAATTAGCCTATCGAAAGCTAAAGCCATTTTCCAAGCTGTTTACCAGCACAGTCAACTTAGTGAATCCACTCCTACCGGCTGGAGACATTTCCTGATTTGTCTGACAGTTGTTTTTGTTATTGTATATATGTTTAAATTATGTTGAGCATTTTTTGTCCATTGAAGAGGTCTAAGAGGAACTGTTGAACTCAACATGCTTACGTAATGTACCAAAGTATTAATTTTACCACGCACATTGTTTGGGATTTATCGGTCTCATAATAGCTTGTTTGGCCAATCCGCCTAGTCAGAAAATGATGTGAAGCCAACTGTAAAGAAAATAATAAGAAAAAGTACTTTGGCCCCCTTAAATTAGTCAGAATATGAACAAAATGTGTTGCAATGTTTTATGGTTTATCCATTATGGATGAAAATACCCCCGAAAATTAAAGCTGACAGTCTGCACAACCCTATGCCAAGTGTAGAATTTCAAACCCAAAGTGCTGGAATAAAGAGCCAACGAAACCAAAAGTGTCACTGTTCAAATAGATTTTAGTTGAACGTAATAAAATATGTTTTTATCTAAAGTGGATTATGGTGGATGTCGGCTCACCTCCTTGCCCTTGGCCTTGCAGGCATCTAGCAGGACTTTCAGAGCCTCTTTGTCCCCCGTATTGACAGCGTAGACCAGGGCTGAGGATCCCGAGTGGTCTTCCAGACTGGGGTCTGCTCCGCATTCCAGCAGGCGAGAAACAACATCTGCCCCGGCCTGCTCCAGACACGCGTGCATCAGGGCCGTCTTACCCATCTTATCCTGGATGTTTGGGTCGGCGCCGTTCTCTAGCAGGTACCTATTTGCGGAACACACCCTGTGGTTTTGTAAGATTGAAGTGGACGATGTTTTGGGTTTTTCTCTGTCCTTTTCTTATTAAAACCCATTGGATGATGAGAAAGCAAGGGGTTCTTCCCTTCTGACCCTCTAATCGAATTCAGGAAAGAGGCCAGAAGAATAGGACCGAAAAAAGCCACAACTTTCAATGAAAGCGGTTCTAAGCACGTGAGGTGTGTAATTGTTGTTGATATAGTGGCCCACTAGTGTAACAGATTTCAGTGGGGTTACTTCCTACTGCTTAACACTAACCCAAACTGTACAAAGTGTCCTGGACTAGCGACCATCTTGTGTTTGGGCACGCTCTGTCTACGTACCGAACCATCTTGTGTTTGGGCACGCTCTGTGCGTCCGTGTGTCGCGTCCGGCATGCCACCATGAGGGGCGTCTCACCCCGCTCGTTGCTCTCGTTGATGTAAGCCCCTCCCTCAAGCAGCAGGCGTGTCAGGCGCAGTCGACTCAGGAACACAGCCTTAAGCAGAGAGTTTCCGTCTGTACGCACCTCTGTGGTGTCCTCCATGACTGGGTCAAAGGTCAGGTGGATGTCTAATACAGCGGTCGGCAGTTTGTCTTACAGATGCGATTCATCGGTAGAGTCCTGTGGAAACACAGATGGATGGAAAGTTTCTGCTTAACTACAGCAGGGTTAAAAGGTGAAAGGTCAGGCTAGGGAAGGTAGCAGCACCAAATATGGAAGAAGTGAGACATTTGACTCACTACTATTTTTCTAATTCATATCGAGTCATTAAACTAAGCAGACCAGAACCAGCTGTTTTCTTCTTTGTGCCTGTGGAAGGACCACAACCTTACACAGACCTGGGTAGTGACCATTTTAGGGTTGTGTTTCCTCTGTTTTATTTGTCTATTGTGATGGGTTTTCTTACTCAGATTATGGCTGTCTGACTAAATTAACAAACTTTATTAAATTCTCTATTGACCGTGATCTTTTTTGTCTTAGACTATACCTGCCCTAAATGTACCATTACAATAAGAGTTTCAAAAATATACTGTATGTGGATGGATTGTATTATTATATATATTATTATATTACCTGTGATGTATTTAGAATATTCTCAGTGTACCACCAAATGCATATTCACTATATAGAGAAAAAGGGCAATGTTACACTTTATTCCTAATTGAGCTCCTGCCAAAAGTAATGCAGCATTTTCTAACATTTAGGAAACCAGCAAGATTATAAGAGGTGCTTTTATTTCAAGGTGTGATTACGTTTGAATGGTTGCTTCAGCAATCCGAAATTATGTAATAAAACACCCACTCTGTTTTGAAGTGAGGTTATTTCCTTGTGATGTTTTGTACCGTTCCTTGTTTTCTTTGTGTGCGTGTGTGTGTGTGTGTGTGTGTTTTTCACTAAAGCCCATTGTCTGCTTGGCTTTGTATTTCTGTTGCTGCTATCCAACTGACTTTGAGAGGGCAAAATAGTTTGTTTGAGTGCCTGTACACTGATGAGCCAAAAAACATGACTGCTCACACGAGAAGTGAATTGCATTGATCATGTTCTAACAAGGACACATGTCACGGTCTGGTTAGATAAGATGGTAAGCAAGTTACTTACACTAACCAACTTGTAGTCAACGTGTTGGATGCTAGAGAAATGGGCAGAAGTAAAGACCTGAATGACAGACAAGGGCAAAATTGTTATGGCCAGACAACTGGGTCAGAGCATCTTTGGATGCTAGAGAAATGGGCATTAAAAGCCTGGGTATGCGAGCGACAGAACTGGACATGGAAGAAGTTGAAGAAGGTTGCCTGATCTGATGAGTTCACTTGGACGGCCGTGTATGTGTGCATTGTTAACCTGGGGAGGTGATGGCACTGTGGACAAACGTAGAGCCAGTGGAGGGAGTGTGATGCTCTGGGCAATGTTCTGCTGGTAAAACCTGGATCTGGGCAATGTTCTGCTGGTAAAACCTGGATCTGGGCAATGTTCTGCTGGTAAAACCTGGATCTGGGCAATGTTCTGCTGGTAAAACCTGGATCTGGGCAATGTTCTGCTGGTAAAACCTGGATCTGGGCAATGTTCTGCTGGTAAAACCTGGATCTGGGCAATGTTCTGCTGGTAAAACCTGGATCTGGGCAATGTTCTGCTGGTAAACCCTGGGTCCGGACATTTATGTGGATGTCAATTTGACATTGGTGCTGACCAGGTGCACCCGTTTATGGTATTCCCTGATGGCTGGGACCTCTTTCGGCGGAACAATTCATGGAATGGTTAAAGGACCCTGATGTAGAGTTCAAGGTGTTGTCTGGGCCTATAAATCCCCCAGATCTCAATCCAATTAAGAAACTGTGGGACGGGCTGGACTAACAAATCCAATCCACGACCCCTTTCAGGGGTCTGCTGGTAATGTCTTGGTGCCAGACACCACAGGACACCATCAGGGATCTGCTGTTAATGTCTTGGTGCCAGACACCACAGGACACCATCAGGGATCTGCTGTTAATGTCTTGGTGCCAGACACCACAGGACACCTTCAGGGGTCTGCTGGTAATGTCTTGGTGCCAGACACCACAGGACACCTTCAGGGATCTGCTGTTAATGTCTTGGTGCCAGACACCACAGGACACCTTCAGGGATCTGCTGTTAATGTCTTGGTGCCAGACACCACAGGACACCTTCAGGGATCTGCTGTTAATGTCTTGGTGCCAGACACCACAGGACACCATCAGGGATCTGCTGTTAATGTCTTGGTGCCAGACACCACAGGACACCATCAGGGATCTGCTGTTAATGTCTTGGTGCCAGCCAGACACCATCAGGACACCATCAGGACACCATCAGGGATCTGCTGTTAATGTCTTGGTGCCAGACACCACAGGACACCATCAGGGATCTGCTGTTAATGTCTTGGTGCCAGACACCACAGGACACCATCAGGGGTCTGCTGGTAATGTCTTGGTGCCAGACACCACAGGACACCTTTAGGGGTCTGCTGGTAATGTCTTGGTGCCAGACACCACAGGACACCTTCAGGGGTCTGCTGGTAATGTCTTGGTGCCAGACACCACAGGACACCATCAGGGATCTGCTGTTAATGTCTTGGTGCCAGACACCACAGGACACCATCAGGGATCTGCTGTTAATGTCTTGGTGCCAGACACCACAGGACACCATCAGGGATCTGCTGTTAATGTCTTGGTGCCAGACACCACAGGACACCATCAGGGATCTGCTGTTAATGTCTTGGTGCCAGACACCACAGGACACCATCAGGGATCTGCTGTTAATGTCTTGGTGCCAGACACCACAGGACACCATCAGGGATCTGCTGTTAATGTCTTGGTGCCAGACACCACAGGACACCATCAGGGATCTGCTGTTAATGTCTTGGTGCCAGACACCACAGGACACCATCAGGGATCTGCTGTTAATGTCTTGGTGCCAGACACCACAGGACACCTTCAGGGATCTGCTGTTAATGTCTTGGTGCCAGACACCACAGGACACCATCAGGGATCTGCTGTTAATGTCTTGGTGCCAGACACCACAGGACACCATCAGGGATCTGCTGTTAATGTCTTGGTGCCAGACACCACAGGACACCATCAGGGATCTGCTGTTAATGTCTTGGTGCCAGACACCACAGGACACCTTCAGGGGTCTGCTGGTAATGTCTTGGTGCCAGACACCACAGGACACCATCAGGGATCTGCTGGTAATGTCTTGGTGCCAGATACCACAGAACACCTTTAGGGGTCTGCTGGTAATGTCTTGGTGCCAGACACCACAGGACACCATCAGGGATCTGCTGTTAATGTCTTGGTGCCAGACACCACAGGACACCATCAGGGATCTGCTGGTAATGTCTTGGTGCCAGACACCACAGAACACCTTTAGGGGTCTGCTGTTAATGTCTTGGTGCCAGATACCACAGAACACCATCATGGATCTGCTGTTAATGTCTTGGTGCCAGACACCACAGAACACCTTTAGGGGTCTGCTGTTAATGTCTTGGTGCCAGACACCACAGGACACCTTTAGGGGTCTGCTGTTAATGTCTTGGTGCCAGACACCACAGAACACCTTTAGGGGTCTGCTGTTAATGTCTTGGTGCCAGACACCACAGGACACCTTTAGGGGTCTTGTAGAGTCCAGGCCTCTGCAGGTAGGTGCTGTTTTAGCGGCGCATGAAGGACCAACTGCATAATAGGCAGGTGGTCACGATGTTTTGGCTTGTCATGTTCATCATTGCAGTGTGTTTGGTAAATTCTACAGGTAAAATGTGCGTAGGAGGGAGGATAACTTGAGACCATGTGAAAGATATGCCGCATTCAACTAACCATGCAGTGTCTAATGCATTCAGCTTCCTTTTGTATTGAAATAGACGCAAGTGTGCGCTTCATGAATCTGATCCAGGAACAGGTATCACTGTTTAGACCACTCACTGGCTAGATAGTGGAAGATATGACACGACTACCTGTTAATCCTACTAAAATGTTGACATGGTTGTTGATTATGGTGTTTCCATACATTGAAGAGTAAAAACAAATACAATTTCGAAAAGAATTATAAATGTTGGGCTTAAATCCACGTCACAGTAGAACCTACACTGGTGGCGTCGTCTTACAACACTTTATCACCCGTGGCCTAAATAGTTCTCATTTAACTTAATGCAATAAAGCAATTGCAAGGCTTTTGAAATAACTGTTTAGCACAGCAAGTTGTTTCTAACTATTCAACATTTGAAAGCATTGGACAAGCAATGTCGTTGCACATTTTGTACGCAAATGAACATTAAACGGAAAGTATTTTGGACTGTCCAAATTATGGGTGACCCTGGTTGAGATTATATTCATTATAGGGTGTCTGGAGTCTGTGTTCAAGACTAATGTACTGAAGAACTCTGACAACAGACAATGCATCAAACTAGAAATGGGTGGCTCTCAAAAAACACAGTATTTGGAAAGGTTAATTACCTAACATGGCTTCAGTATTTAAATGTGTGTGCCTGAGGAGACTTGTCATTGGTTTGACACCCTCTGGAAGATTTAAAGGCTGAGAGTGCACAACCAGAAAGTGCAAGAAAGAGGCTCCTGATACAATCTCCATTATTCCCTAAGTACATTAACACATATAATTGTTTTGGTGCTGCTAGTAGTTGACAACACTTAGAATATACATTATACATTTAGAGTTAGTGTAAAAGAATATACATTATACATTTAGAGTTAGTGTAAAAGAATATACATTATACATTCAGAGTTAGTGTAAAAGAATATACATTATACATTTAGAGTTAGTGTAAAAGAATATACATTATACATTTAGAGTTAGTGTAAAAGAATATACATTATACATTTAGAGTTAGTGTAAAAGAATATACATTATACATTTAGAGTTAGTGTAAAAGAATATACATTATACATTTAGAGTTAGTGTAAAAGAATATACATTATACATTTAGAGTTAGTGTAAAAGAATATACATTATACATTTAGAGTTAGTGTAATCCAATGAGAAATAACGGTGTACAACTACAACATAACATCGCTAATAGCATCGCGGTCGTACCACGTGTTCCCCACCTGATGTGACATGTATGTGCGCACAGGTCAAGAGTGTAAGCCGCTCATGTTTCCAGACAGTGGGAGGCATGTTCCCCACAGTCGCTTGGACCAAACATCGCCCAATTACTTACCTACAGCCCAGAGTTTGGGTCAATAGTAGCGTGCTATTGAGATTGGGTGGATTTTTGGTGGCTATCTCAGAGGCAGATAGGGTTTGTGACCAGGGCTCTCTGTGTCGGGTGGCATTTAAACCCATGAGGGCGCTTCACTTTGAAAGGTCCTGACCCTGGCCTTCAAACTGCCTGAGTACAGAGAGAATGGCTGATGATGCGAAACCATTTGAGTCCCAGATAAAGCCCTATTCCCTTGGGCAAGCAAGCAAACAATCAAGGTTATTTTATATGGCACAATTTATACAATTCATAAATGCGATGTGCTTTACAGAAGACAAACATTACAGTTTCAAAAATCTGTTTACTTTAAAATGTATTACTTCTGAAAACGATCCACAGGGCTCTGGTTCAAGGTTGTACGCATTATGTAGGTGATACAGCTCCCTTCTGGATAAGGCCACCAGTGCAATCATCAAGTGATGTTTTATTGACGTTATGACTTAAATATTATACAAAATATTTGTTTCTTAACCTGAGAAACTTGTTTAAACTGCTGAAATAAATACAATGATCATGTTAAGGTCGAATAGTCATTTAGGAATTAGGTATTTTGATTACAAAAAGTTTAGATTAATACAGTATCGGAATCATATCATATGAGGAGTATGTCAAGATAATCCTTTCAATTAACGTACTCTCAAGAAAAGAGCGTGTGTGTGTGTGTGTGTGTGTGTGTGTGTGTGTGTGTGTGTGTGTGTGTGTGTGTGTGTGTGTGTGTGTGTGTGTGTGTGTGTGTGTGTGTGTGTGTGTGTGTGTGTGTGTGTGTGTGTGTGTGTGTGTGTGTGTGTGTGTGTGTGTGTGTGTGTGTGTGTGTGTGTGTGTGTGTGTGTGTGTGTGTGTGTGTGTGTGTGTGTGTGTGTGTGTGTGTGTGTGTGTGTGTGTGTGTGTGTGTGTGTGTGTGTGTGTGTGTGTGTGTGTGTGTGTGTGTGTGTGTGTGTGTGTGTGTGTGTGTGTGTGTGTGTGTGTGTGTGTGTGTGTGTGTGTGTGTGTGTGTGTGTGTGTGTGTGTGTGTGTGTGTGTGTGTGTGTGTGTGTGTGTGTGTGTGTGTGTGTGTGTGTGTGTGTGTGTGTGTGTGTGTGTGTGTGTGTGTGTGTGTGTGTGTGTGTGTGTGTGTGTGTCAGCATTACAATAAATACGCAAGAAGTGTGATTGTGTGTGTTTGAGAGAGAGATCAAGAGATGCCAGGTCAAATCCCTCACTTATCATAAACAGTATGATTTGTTTTTATTCATTGAATATTAAATGTTCTGTGCGCGCGTGTGTGTAGGGTAGCCAGTCCTCATCTGACTCATGCACGCGCACTCAAACACATTTACAGCACGCACGTACGGACGTCAACTAGTTACCTCTCTAATGGACAAATCATAGCATGGACTAAATGCGACTGTTAAACAGAAGCTTCTCATTTTATGGAAGCTGTCTTCTGTTATTGCGTGTTTACTAGGAATAAATAAACCAAAAACAGCTGTGTTGCTCTCTATATACAAACACGTGTTTGCATTAATACTGTAATAGTTGCACTATTAGCCAATAAACGTATTGGGCAGCTCGTAGATGCATATAAATAATGGTAATATTGATAATTCAACCACAGCACCACTAAAGCACTCGGGTGTGAGTCAGCGGTGCATGCGCAGAAAAGACCGTCCTTATAATACTCTTATAGTGGTTGTATCGGTGTGGTTTCTTCTCAAAAACACTTCATTAAAAAGAGTTACTATATTTAATATTTTTGTAGATAGAATTTGGGTTTACAGAGTGGCTATTTATATGTGTCTCGATAAACACAACAGCCTACTAGTCAATTCAACCAGTTATTTACATCGAATAGCCCATTTTAAAACAAAGTGGAGGCTGCCTGTGTTTTCCCATTGACGTAGAAAGATGGTACAGTATTGGAAACTATACTGGTAAGCAAACATGGGTATGAGATGCGTCTGGATGTGTGCATCAATGATCTATTTAGAGGTGCGCATTTATATCGCACAGATTTAGAGGGAACCGCGTAACACCATTGTGCGTAGTGATCGATCCGCCGACCATAAACTACAGAATATAAAAGCAGAAAACTGTACATTGATGGTGTATAGATGTGCTATTGCGTTAACCGGAAACAGAGTATTTATGTTAAAACATGTTTACTGTATTCAGATTGTAAAAATATTTATTTAAACTATCTTTGTCTCTGATCTCTTTAACTTTTGAGTAATTCAATACAACTCGTCTTAATCTATTACGTGCCACACACACATGTATTTCCAGGCTCACCTTTTACTTAATAAGTTTCCCTGTGAAATGACTTACCTTGTCTTTTGTGGTCGTGGGATTCTCAAATCACCTGATTCTTTCCTTCCTCTTTTACATCCAAGTCATTTGATAATCCAACCAAAGGATACCCCAAAGAGGGAAGAAATGAGAGTGGATGTGTTTGGACCTAAAAAGACCGCTTGAATAAAATATATTAGGAAAAATAGACCAGGGGGAGACGAGAAAGGCTATTGTGACCCTTGTGGCCAGCTATAGTGAAAGCAAACACCCATATGGCAAACATATTGTGAGACGAGAGAGACAGGCAAACATATTGTGGAGACTGGAACTGAGAAGTGAAAATCAGTCAGGATTAAAAGTTAAGGCATGGACACAATACCAGAACTATTGTTTCCAGTCGATGCATCACACTGGTGGGAGCTGACGCGCATGCAGAGACACACGCACGTTGCCCTTTTGTTTCTGTCCTATTAAAAAACGCACGTGTTTCTCTGGGTGATTTTGAGTGAATTTGTGTCTAACCGTTGTGTTTGAGTAACTCATATGTATTGAACTGGCTGTTTTAAGGCTTAATCGATGTGACAAAAGGGCAGGACTACAGCGTCAGATCCTGGACTCCTCAAGGTTGAGACAATGTAGGCAGCCTATTCATCACAACTCAAAAGCCACATTTCAACAAGCACCGTTTAAGCGTCAGCAGCACATAGATTATCCCGGAAGATACAGACATGGGAGCCTTTATAGCACGTCCTTCACGTCAACAACCAAAAAATACCCTGGAAGAGTCATACAGAAGTTAACTCTGAGAGGCAAATTTCGGTTTGTAAAATCTCTACGGTGGTACACACCACCAAATTGATTGAGTTCACTTAATTATTCTAATATTTAGATATTTCTATCTGAACATTCGCCTTGTGTATCTCCTAGTTCTCTCCATAGCAACAGGTGCTCACTCAATGTGTGATAAGACAAACGATTGTGTCTAATCAGAAATGCTAATGTTTTTTTCACTGACATTTTCCAGACTGGGTGTGTGTGTGTGTGTGTGTGCGTGCGTAACAGTGCCGGCTGAAGAGCACATGGCTTTTATCTCTGTATAATGATTAGCCTACAAGTGCCAATCCAGATATGAGCAGGTGCTGAAGACTGTGTTTCTTTTTGTATTCCGCTAGGACCCTGTGTTATTTATTTAAGTAGTGTGTGTGTGTGTGGGGGGTGTTTGTGTGTGAGATTTTGTGTGTTACACTCCCAGACCGTACAGGTGGTGACTAATTGAGCAGGATCTGCTTTATTACAGCCAGCGTGTTCGGAGGCATGAATAGTACTGGTTCTTTCCAGCCTCCAGTGATAGCCACTTCTGAACCCTGCTTACTTCATTTGCTGTGTAGCTGAAGTCCTGAATATTCATGCTGTTCCTCAGTCGTGTCGGGGACTGCTACCAAATGCCCCCCCATTCTCTATATGATTGCCTACTGGGTTAGGTAATCCCTAACCCTACTGTGGTCTAACCCTAACCCTACTGTGGTCTAACCCTAACCCTACTGTGGTCTAACCCTAACCCTACTGTGGTCTAACCCTAACCCTACTGTGGTCTAACCCTAACCCTACTGTGGTCTAACCCTAACCCTACTGTGGTCTAACCCTACTGTGGTCTAACCCTACTGTGGTCTAAACCTAACCCTACTGTGGTCTAGTGCACAATGTTGAAAACAGGGCTCCATTTGGGAAGCAGAACCAGCGAGCAAAAATATGTATTTTGTGTTAGTTGGATTTTTTGAAAATCGTTTATTTTTATATATACACACCGGTAAATGTTTTTATATACAAATAATCACAAAATTGTTTAACTGAGTGAGCAAGCTATGGGAGAAAGAGGTATTGCAAAAATACAATATTTTATTTTATTGAAGGATCACAATTAAAAATAATACATCGGTGAACAACAGCAGCTAGGCTATTTACACGATAAATGATAACACAGAGGGTCTTTCTGTGTGTATACTAACAATTCATTGGTCGACACTTTCATACACTTCAAATCGGTACTGTAGTCCAGACTCTTCCTGTATGTCCTGTGGTACTCCTGGAAATCTGAAATGGTGAGGAAGAACAAGATGACCACTTACAATCTTTACTTCTCTGATCAAACATACACAAAGAGTATCATGAATTTGGCTCTTCAAAGAGGCTTTGTAGATTTGGCACTTTACACGACAATGAAATCATAAAATGTGCCTGACAAAAGTTATCAAGTTATCGATATCCTATCTTAAGCAAACAATTTTTAGTCCAAGTTCCAAATCAGCTTGTGCTTTCAGGACACTCTAAAGTAATTGATTGGCAAGATGTTGGGAGAAAGGTCAATCAGATATAACATTTAATTGAAAATGATGGCCAGTAATCTGGATGGTGATTCTGAACATAAACACCCCATTTCTCATTCAAATGAGGTTTGGATAATAAGATGTTTAAGGCACGGAGATTATCACTGAGGCTGTTATATGCAAAGCTGAATACGGTCCAAATCGCCCCATGATGTGAGACATTAGCGATATCAACAGGCAAAACACACACCCACAAAGACTGTTGAAGGTGTTAAAACAACAATTTGGCAAAATACTTTGCACATGTAATGTCACGGAAGAAGGATGAGGAAAGATACATAATTAAAAGCACGGGTAGATGTTAAAACGAATGCCTCTATGGTGGTGGAGTGTTGTGACGTGGTTAAGTCTGTCAGTGTGTGTGTCTGTGTGTGTGTGTGTGGCATACAATATAGATCAATGGCAGTCTGATGAGAAAAAGGCTTTGTGTCTGTAGCCTTGGTGAGTTCGGTTAGTCTGTAGCCGGGGTAGGCAAACGAACAGGGATCAGAATACATATGGCAGGGTCCAGGCACGGTCTCTTGACTGTTCGTGTAGTGTGTTTTTGCTCTTTTTCACTGTTTTGTGTACCAAATTCCGATAGTTTTAAGTTTAGTCTTCTTCTTGTCAAAATGTGCAATTTGGTGCCAGATTAAGCTGCTCATGACAGTAAAATGTGGCCTTTAGCATAAGTGTGTCTACAAACAAACGTTCGGTTGTTATGCTCAGGTCGAAAGGAAAACAAATAATTAAAAAATCGTAGTTGATATGTTTGATATACTATATAAGTGGAACCTGTCCAAAATGCCAACTAACACTTCTGTTCAAAATGTAAGATTATGTAATGTAAAGTGGGACAATTACTGCACATGTACAGCAGGACGCAGAAAGCCTGTATTTATGTGTGCATGTTTTATGTGAGTGAGAGACTCACTCCGGCAGTAGGCGGTATTTGTCCGGCTTGATTTCAGGCAGGAACGTGTCACTCTCAAACTGCTGTAGGATTCTAGTCACAAACAACCTCCTGACACCTTTGCTCTCCATCATCTCCTGAAAACCAGGAAACAAATAACAGATAAATAAATAAAAAGTGCTGGAGAGACACACATGCATTGGAAGTAGTATATCCTCCGTCCTCCAACGTTTTCCCCGGTCTAATTATATTTAATTCACAGCCTTGTCTCAACACAACAACTCCCAATAGATTTGAATTCTTTTCCACACCTCAGTTCCAATCAGAAAGTCACTAAGGACAACAAATTTAACACACACACACACACCTCAATTAGCTTTGCAGGCTCCAAGTAGGAGATTAAAAAAAAAACGGTTGGTCACTTTGCAACACCCCTGGTGCTACCCAGCCACTTGTCTGCGAGCGACAGTCAAGGCTCAAACCTTGACACTCGTTGAAAGCTTGGTGCTACGAAAGAACGCCTCTTCACTTGGAGGCCACGGCCTTTGAGTGACGCATGGCCGACCCTTTTTAATAAACTAGTCAATCGTTTGGTTGACATGCTGTTGTTTGGATGACGTTTCTATTGTGGGAACATTTATTTCCAAGACAACTTTATGATTTGTGCCAAATTCAGTGTAGATTGTGACATGGCCATGTCCATTTCCACCGAACCAGGTCCCAAATGATTCTTCCCCTTGCACCACTTCATTACATTTTCTGAATTTGCATATTATGACAAAAAGTTTGTTAATCTGAAGAACATTATTAAGACTAGCCTACTACCTGGTTGTCACTTTAACTTCCCGATAACAAATACGCCTTGGTTTATTTGGGTATGATAGGATCATAAGGTTATTAGATTCTGGAAAACTGCAGTTTCAAACATACTTTTTATCTAGAATTTCAGAATAACCAGATTACTGACTTTATGTTGGGGGTTTCCAAAATCTAGATTAATTTGCATATTAATATGCTAATGAAGCTGTAAATTAGCACGCCACTGGTTGAGATTAATAGAGGGGCATCAGTATGTGTGCTGGAGGTGTAGATCTCCCTCTTCCACCGGAGATCACTCTTGAAAGCTGATTTGTGACATTACGTACTCGCATGTAACTTGGCAGGACATTTAATCCTTAAGAGTGCTCATGAAGGCACTTGGTTTGATTCAATTTGTATTCATTACTTTGGACTTACGCATTTTAAGATATTTCTATTGGAGTTTCGTCTATAGGAGTGGGTTGACGGAGTCATGCAGTGCCAGGTATTGGGCAAAGTGCGGTGGAACTTGGCATAGCACTGTCTGAGGTGTTGGGGGGCGGGGCAAACAGATGTCTCATCACGTTGCACTCGTGTGTCTGGGGGGGTAACCCTGGCCCCTGCTATCTCAATCATGCGATTAAAGCTGGGGAATGTGTTACCCAAAAAGCACATGTGTACTCACATAACCCCTCCGGGGTGAACAAGTAGTTTGAGAAGAATCCTGACTTTATGATGTCACACTAGAGAGTGCTGACCTTGGATCAGTTTTTTTTCTGAACAGACACTACTGTTTAGAGACATTTAATAATTACAGACAGAGGACTTTATTTTCACTGCAATGTCCTTTCGTATATGAACCCAGATTCATTTTGTGCCGTGTTCATAACAGGGTTATTTGATTGAATAGAAAGTAGTCTTACAATCTCGAACATAACGCACACAGACAGAGAAACAGCCACGTAAGCGAGAGCTATATTGTCAAAACATCCTTGAGCGATGTGGTCTCCATGACAACCCACAAAACTACCATGGCTGGAAATAAAAGGCTGTGTGTCTGAGGTTGAACATTTTCCCACTTTCTTTCAGCTAAACGGACAAATAAAATAATTGAAAAACATTTCAGAGTTTTTGACAGCAGAGAACGCAGCGACAACATTGGAGAATGCGAAAAGGCTGTCCGTTTGCTGCGTCAGCAGTTTAGGGCGGATGATCTAGTTAACCGTTTCAAAATGGCAACTCACTCAAATACACTTCTCTACATTAACATTGTTTTATGTATACTGCTATCAGCATAGGATGCTCCTCCACACCCAGAATGACTAGGGATGTAACGATGCTGGTTGAAAACCGATGTGAATTTGTTCTGACTCAATTCCAAAGAGATGTTAAACAAACCGCAATACACATTTTGACCAGCAGGGGTGCTGAAGCTGTGTACTTCATTGTAGCATTTAACAGAACCGAACATGGCGACGGAAAGTGGAGATGTTGGTATTTAGAAGACCCAATTCTTATTCAATTATAAGCTGTGGTGGCTTTTGGCTTTCCGAAAATGAAAAACAAAAGCAGCGAAGTGGTAACAGACAAAATAACCTGTGTGCAGATACTGCATGAAGATGCTAATATATACAATAATAGCACAACAAACTTGATACAGGGTACTAACCACACCACAGTGAGAACCTCCAGTCAACTCAGTCTGTGCCTAATGAGCTATTAATAGGCCAGACCACACTGACCGGCAGATTTGCAGCCCCACTCGGGACGACGAGTGAGAGAGCCACGGAGATCCCAAGATGCATCTGTGTTTTCATGGTAAAAGATATGAGGCCGTTTTCTGTCGTACAAAATCAGCCAGATTAGTGAACAAAGATGGGACATCCATTTCCCTTAATAGCTGTCCACTCAAGTAGTGGATATAGAATGCTAGGCTCTACACTTCCTAGGCTCTCCAGTCCAGCAAAAGCAAACCGTTCCAAACCAGCCACTTCTGTGCCTTGTTAAAGTTTTTTTTAATCAGCAGGGGACATTGTGAATGTGCAGAGAGCTCTGCGCTTGCCAGAATATGGATATGCAGATTTTCTTTTTAAAAAGCATGTAAAAAATCCAAGCTAGGAAAAAGCACAGGCAAAGCCTTAGTTTACTTCAGTGAATCGTTACATGTCTAGCAATGAACGAATAATTGAAGGATACACATTTATGTGTTGAACCCCATCTCACAGCCATTTTGTTAAAGCCTATTCATCTTACATACAGACGGGTGACAAATTAAAGACAAAACCAACATAAAGTGTCTCAGAAATGTCACGGGCCACCACTAAACAGCATCAATGCTCCGTGGTGTAGATTCAACCAGTCTCTGTAACTCTACTGGAGGGATGAAGCATCATTCTCCCAATAGACATTCCCTCGTCTGGTGTTTTATGATGCTGGTAGAGAGTGCAGTCTAACACATTGTTCCAAAATCACACATAGGTGTTCAATTAAGCTGAGATCTGGTGACAGCGAAGGTCATAGGATATGATTCACATCATTTTCATACTCAATGAATCATTCACTGACCTCATGAGCGGGGTGGGTAGCATTGTTATTCTGGAAGAGACATGATAGACTTTCAGAGTCACTGAGATATTTTCCTCTTGCCATTTTGATCCAAAGTCAAATTTTTATACATGTCACTGAGCTTTATACAATATAAATTGGTTAACTGAATCATGCACAGATCGTTTGAAACTGGTGTTTTTGTTTTTCCTAAAGCTATAGTAGCCTGCCAGAGTATTAAGGATACTGTCAAGATTGTAAAGTAGCTTTAAACACCCTATTGTAGTCTTTTCACAGTGTGTTTTTGCCCAATCCATACATTTAATATATTATACATATTAATTTGATAAAATGTTGATTTGTTTTAATCCATTCATCTCAGGCATTATTGTTATATTTGTTTTTTATATTTAGAGTTACTTTAATGTGTTATCTTTTACCGTTTCGTCAGGCATTTTGAAAAAAAAAAATCAATGTGAAAAACTAATTCAGTCGAACACACTGAAGTCCAAAATATCCACTTGTTTCCCTCAAACGTGTGTAGCGTGAGGCTGGACTTTATGTGGTTACATCACCTCGTATAAAGAGCTGCCGCCAATCACCCAGACTTGATCCACCAGCTCTGCCATCTCAGCCATGTCCAGCAGGTGGAGCGCCGAGCTAAAGTCTGAAGCCAGATGATGAACCCCAGGAGGAGGTTCCCTGACATTCACACAACATAGGTGTCAACGTTGAGACAATGACTTGGTTAATGCAGTTTACATTACAAATTGTCCTGCTCCATCATAGTACTTTTAAAGTATAGTAAAAACATTAGGACAGTTCTCATTAAACACGCCCTCGTTAAACACGCCCTCGTTAAACACGCCCTCCACCTTTCTTACTTAAGCTCTCTGCTGAGAACAATGTTGATCCGATTCTTAAGTGGCCGGTTGCGCTCTGGAATAGAGAACCAGGTTTTCCTCCCCATGATGACAACATTTTGTTTACCTACACAAGCAGGGACAAAGCAGCTTATTATAGTAAATCCAGGGAACAACGTTTCCCACAAATGTGGAGGTAATGATTTTCATTGTAAATGTACTTGCAACCTAAAGCCTATAAAACAATGAGAGAAATTATACTCTTGCAGCGTTGACTTTGTTAACTATGAAACATAATTTGCCATCACAGCATTCTGAAATTACAACCATATTTTAACTTTATAAATGGTTAACGTAGTTACCACACAATTACAATTTTGGGTGGATGGTATGTTTAGCTGACAACTAAATGTATGTGATCTTTTAGTTAAATGCAGCATGATAGAATTCAATCCAACAGCTCAACATGGAAATATGTGTTTTAGTGTCACCTAGTGGCCGTATGTGATAGCGTCAGCATTACAACTAAATCAGTTAACGTCATTTGCATTGCATATAAATAACAGTGCACACTTCACAGTACCTTCTACTGATGGCGTCATTGTCATCTTCTGAAAATATTTAAATTCATTACTACAAAAGAAGTAACATCATTATTGCATGTGACAGAAGAAACAGCAGTCCAATGAGAAGGCAGAAACATCCATACATGTCTGATTCAGCAACTACAAACACTTTGACCCTGAAATCATACCGTTATTTATAATACTAAAGGCAACACTTGACTGTCCAACCATGAGTTGGTGAAAGCCGTAAACATCTATTTATTATTATAAATAATACATTTCAACCCCCCTTTTTCTAGAGACTATGTTAACAAACTTGGAATTTCCTTATCTATAACAAATACATCTATGTAAATGATATACAATATACTGGTTTAAAATATGGGTTGTGATATGACACGGTCATAAATGACGGGGTGTGAAGATAGTTCTGTGACCATGGACTTTGAAGTGCATAACAGCCTCATCAGCAGATGTCATTTCTTAGATTTCAGTTTGTCAGATATATTAAGACAGAATATATAAAGTATTTCGATATCTTCAGGCAAACACCATTCGTGGTCAGTTACATTAAATACTGTATGGACTTAACTATAAAAGCTATCTAAATGGCTTATAAAACTGAATGAGACCAGTCATGTAGCAGGGTAGAATAGCAAACTAACTGTACTTACTTGAGTCTTTTCGGGTGCCAGGGTAAATTCCCTTTATTTCCGATACCCATATTAGGACATACAGCCACAATGCCATTCAGAACACGAGACATTTTCACTTGACAAAAAAGTGCAATTTGTAATAACAATCAAAACATCAAACAAGCTATGTTACAGCTCTCACAGTTCCCGCCAGCAAAACAACCTTTAAAACCGGATATGGCGTCAGCACACGTATTCTTCGAGGGATATGTTTGGAGGTAGGTTACACATTTCAAAGGTTGGTCACTGCCACCTATAGGTCGTTTCGGGATTGTAACATACTGTCAATAACTAGTAACGATTTTGTTTCAAAAGCTACTGAGTCTTGATTGCATTGAATTTCTATTTATTTTATTTCATATTGACAAAATATGAGTGGATCATTTTCTGGATAAAAGCTGGCCTAGGGAGCTGAAACACTGCAAAAATGCGATGTAAATAAACATTAACTGTGTTGACTTTAATCAATGATTAAATACACACTGTCCTCTTTGTAGCCTAGTGGACCATTGTAGAACGTGTTAACTGATGTCCTTGTTGTTGACCCTGAGAACAGCCCACCTGTCTCCTGTCAATCTGGTTGAAGTGGCTTAGGGGATGTGAGAGAGGTGGGGACGATGTGAGGGAGCCAGACATGGCCGTGTTGGGTTGTGTGCGGTGACTTTGTTAAACGTTCTGGCTAAACATTTGACAGTTGGCTGTTTTAGACTGAGTGAGGAAAGGCTGTATATATTCTTTAGAAGGTCTGACTGTCTTCCATTTACAGGGATCTCCAGGTTAGTGAGAGGGCCAGCAACTTTGAGGTTTTTCCAGTTCAAAACTGCCAAGGTCTGTTTGTTGGAATGTGCTGGAAAACCGAAGTATGACTCACATTAATACTGAGTAAATGTAACTGCTAGTGCTGACTTGCTGTTTCAAATTTCTAACTTGTATCAGAGGATGTGTGTTTTGGGCTGAAGTTAAGCTGATAACCCCCTGCGACCTAATGATGTTGTGTTTATGTTGGCTACTGTTCTCACACACCTGTTGAAGTAAAACCTTTTCTTGCAAGTGTTCCCTGTATCTGGGAGCTCTGCCACGGTTCAACTCGAAAGTGTGCAGAATGTATTTTTCACTTTGATATTCTGGCTGTTTTTCAGTTGATCAGTGGCAGAAAAGTATTTTTTGCCTTGATTACATTTATAAAAGAAGAAACCAAGACCTTATTTGATATGGATGAACACATCCCATATGGAATAAATTAGTTTTGTCTTTAGGACCTTTAATGTTTTCTCACTAGGTTTTATGGTGATTATGATTTATACTATTTCAGTCAATGAGCTTTCTTATCCACCAGGCCCTGGTCCTGAATTCGGAACTATTTCTAAACTGCAGTTGGCGACTTTTAATCAGGACACTAGCAAAAATAATTGGGACTTTAAAGCAAACATGGTGCTGTTTGGGATACATGTAAAAGGTTGAGGAATGTCCTGATTGGCCAAAACGTTCTGGGTGTTGCCATTCAGTGGGCTCTCATTGGCTGAGAAAGGACCATATGTAATCATATATCTGTCACCTTTTTTCTGAATGAGTGTGATCCTGAAAGGAGAACCTGAAAGCCGAACTGGTGCGACAAGGCCGAGGTAAAGGACCTCTCATCTTCTCTCTTCTCTCTCAAGTTGGTCTTTCCCTGTTTCTTTCGTTTGTCTCTGTCCTTCTCCAGCTCTCTTCCTTTCTGCATGTGGCGTGAGCATTTTTCTCCATTGTCTTCGTTGTCATTGCCCCACACACACACACACACACACACACACACACTTACACACACACTCAACCCGACCTATGTTCCCCACTTTGTATTTTCTAATGAAGGTCCTAGAAGACTAAAAGCCATGGCCTCCTCCTCTCTTCTGTGGTGCACGCTGGTCATGTGTTTTCTGACTGTGGTCCAGATCTATGGACAGGACCGCTTGATCCTCAAGGTGTTTAACCTCCGCGCCAGTAAACTAAACAACGGCATTTTCACGACCCCGGACGCCTACGTCAAGGTAAATGTCTTCTTACCTAAAGTCACCTGTGTGCCGTGGTAGCTGATTTGCGCTGAGCTCAAAGGTGCAATATTGATGTGTGATTGATATTCAGTGGTGCTTTTGATAAGATCATTCCCTATGTGGTTCTGTGAAATGGGAGGAGACCTCTGATCTGTAGAATGGATCTCCCTGCAAAAGTTACCACAAAGTGGTTTGTTCTTTTATCCACGGAGATCTGCTCACACATCTAGACATTGGTCTTTTGCACTACTCGGATATATATATATTTATACATGACTTATGCCACAGGGCATGGTCTTTTGTCAAACTGTTTGTGTTGTGTGTTTTTTGCTCTGTTTCCACTGTTCATGTACGTTTTAAAAATGTGTGTTCAAAATTTTGGGTCAGAACAAATTCCTTGTTAGTGTAAACAAACAGACTTGGCAAATAAACCTGAAAAACAAGTCTGCACGGCGATGATAATTATATTATCATAATTATATTTCAGGAAAAAGTGAAACTAAAGACATCAAATGAGGGATAATACATCCATAATCAGACCAGTGTAGTTGGATTATGGTTTCATAATATGACTTCACTGTTCCAAACTCTGTTGCGACAAACTTTTAAGTTCGATCAGTCATGTGCTGTAATCAGAAATCAAACTTTAATGGCATCGGCTTATTCTGCCATATGATTCCTGTTTCCCCACGTGACGACACTTTTGTCGTGTTCACTATGTCTGTCCCACTGTGCGAAATCATTTGGATTATAGTAATGGTGCTTATGTTATTAGTATTAAAGTTATTATTAATATAATTAGCATAAGAATCAAATTATATTATAACAGATAGTATTATAAACAGTACAATTAATCTCATCTTAATTATTTTTATTATTCAGGTATTTTTGGGCCCCAGCTTTGGTGGTCAGACAGAGGTGAGAAACGACCAGAAAGACCCCTGGTGGAAGGAGGAATTTGGCTTCTTTGATGCTCGTGAGAACAGCCAGTTGAGGTTAGAGGTGTACGACAGCAATGTGTTGTCCGACAAGCTGCTGGGGAGCTGTGAGCGCGCCATCAGAAATGGAACCTCCCAGCACGATTGTTTCCTCGATAAGGGCGGAACCCTGCAATACACCTACACTTTAGGACCCATATCGCAGAACCTGGAGAACCACGAGGTCTAAACACATCTTCTCAGCCGAACCCTTACCATGCCTGCGTTAACAACTAATAAAGTCATCCAACACACTCACTACACGTTCCTGTAATTCCAAATATAGGTTCCAGTGCTAGTTTTATACCAAGGCGACTCAAATGCTCTTTGAGAAAAGGGTATAATTTCATTTGCTAACATGGTAACGTGACATTTTCAAACTAATCCCCTTATTGGCAGAGTGAAAACATTGCACGGTTAATGTCTTATAAAATAGAACTTGAGCATATTTGTTGGAAAATGCAGCAGATTTGTCACAGATGTCAATCGAAATTAACGCTTTATTTTATCTACAACAATGTCCAGTACCATATCTGTCCTTTCATCTTTACCTACGAAAAAAACTCACGCCACATCTGATCCCAGACCCTTGACCTCTAATGACTATATTCTCCAACATTAAGCAGTACTAAAGGTCAGCGTTAAATACTAGTTGTCATCACGGTTTGCATTCATGTGTCTCAGCCTCCAACCTGGTGGACTTTACAATTTATTCAGTTGTACGACTGATTTGGTTGAAACTGATGTCCTGAAAAGATCTGTGTTACCGCATGAACCAAATCCGTTGAACTCAATTAACAAACCAATCAAATAAAAATAAATATCATTTACAGCAAAATGGTCTCAGTATATCTATCGGATTGTTAATATTTCTGGTTCTCAGGAAATAAATGAAATATGGAATGCATTTTTATATGGTATCAAACGTCAATGCTGCTGCATCAATGCAAACAGAAAGACTGTAATTGAATGCTGCTTGTTTACAAGTAGTCACCCAATACACGAGTATAGTGCTTATGCCTTGAAGCCTGGGGCCCTAATTGATTGCTTATGCCTTGAAGTCTGGGGCCCTAATTGATTGCTTATGCCTTGAACCAGCCCTGAATTACAGTAAACCTTTGCGATGAACGTCTATCAATCTTATGTTGTCACCAGAAAGCTCATGTTCCTAAGCATGCCGTCTTATCGTTTGTGAAAGGCTCAGACCCTCATGTGACAACCCTGGGGTTCCAGGAATTGCCCGACAGGTGACAATCATTATTGCCCCTCGACATATTCAACAGTATTCAACAGATAGGAGATTAAGAGGCCTACCCATTAGAGCAATGCATTCTAGCATGCAGACATGCCATTACTTCTTTCCAATCTTGCCAAAACCTGCATACCGGTAATCTGTCCTTAACAGAAGTGAAAAGATATACACTACCTTTCAAAAGTTTTAGGTCAGAAATGTCCAGGTATTTTTTAATGGAATATCTACACAGGTGTACAGAGGCCCATTAACAGCAACCATCACTCCTGTGTTCCAATGGTACAGTATGTCTGCACATCCAAGTCGACAGTGAAGCGGAAAAAATGCCATATCACTGACTGGCCAATAAAAAGATAGAAGATTGGCAAAAGAATAGACAGCTGACATATTCAGGCACGTGGACGTGCCACTTGACTTGAAGTTTCATTGCCTCATTATATTCTGTTAATTAAGGCTCATTTGAAAACGAGGGTAGTTAACGATGCAATCAGGTACTTTTGCGAAATATATTTTTAGACCCCCTGTTTTTGGCATGTGTTGTATGTTGTTTATATTAACATAATCTATAAGTAGAATTATTATGATACCTTAGAACACTATCCAATGGCCAATCGACATGATGACAATAAGTGCAATAACAGAAAAAACTAGAGAGAAAATAATTAACTGGCATTCCCCGAAATCCGTTAGAAGCACTTAAAAGCATTCTGTGCTGATGGATCTGGATTATAAGTGTACAGAAATGTATTTCTATGCTCCGATACAAGCCTTATTGGACGTCACTTCATCATGCTGTAGAATAATGACCTCGAACACTACCGGGGAAGAAACTCAAAACTTGAGACAATTGTTGTCCATTGCTGAAGTATCTTCTGCACTCAGCAAGATAAAGGCACGCAAGGCATCTGGTCCTGACGGTGTTTCTGGGTGTGTGCTCAGAGCATGTGCTGGGCAGCAGGCTGGGGGGCTTCACGGACATGTTCAACCTGTCACAGTCCCAGAGAGTAGATCAAGCAGATTACAAGAAGACAAATAGCATGCCACAGTTCTCATCGAGGAGACCACGGTGGAACGTGTGGCCAGCTACAAATTCCTGGGTGTCCACATCTCCCTCAACACCACAACACTGGTCCAAAATGTGCAACAGCGCCTGTACTTTTTAAGGAAGCTAAAGAAGGCGCACCTATCTACTAACATTCTGCTAAACCTTTAGCACTGCGCGGTCGAGAGCATTCAAACCAACTGAGCCAAAGTCTGGTACAGCGGTGGTGAATATCTCCCAGCGCATCATTGGTGGCCAGCTCCCCACCATCAAAGTACCCCCTGATAGCTCTTGGCCTGCACACTGCTAGCCTATTTATTATATTGCCTTTTGCACAATGCTTACTGTTTGTACTATCCGTTTACCACTTGCACAGATGTTCTCCACTGGTGTGCCCTCTGCACATTTACAATTTGATACATTGTTGAACTGAGTACTTGCACATTTACTTATCCATGTCAATTGCACATCTTCACACTGTACTCTATATGTTTTAGCATTGCTATTTTGCACTTCTGGTTGGATGCAAACTGCATTTCAATGTACTCTACTTGTACTGTCCAATAACAAAAAGTTGAATCTAATCTAAATGCAGGATATGAACACATACTAAATATGATTACTGTTCTTGTAATGAATTTGTATTTTTAGTGAAAATGGGGGTATACGTACATACAGTGATATAATTTATCAATGGTGTAACCAATATGAATGAAATTACTATCAAATTAAGCTGTTTCATCATGTTTTTACATGTTGTTTTACTGTCTCACCAGATGGGGTCACTGTTGCATAGATAGATTATAGATGAATGAAACGTAGTTAAAGCAACCAATGACTGGTGCCACATTAGGAGTTGTGGGTTTCATTTCTGTATTACTTTAGTAGAAAGCATGATTTCAGGCACATCCAAAATAATCAAACAGATGCTATTAGCAAAATAAACATACGAAGTACACCAACAGAAGGATATCCCGAAGAAAGTGAATGTCTGCCAATACTAAATGTTTTATATATGTAAATATATACATACACATGCATTGTTATCTGTCAGGTTGGATATGTTTGATCAAGATAAGACTGAACAGAATTTCGTACAGATACTACAGGTAGCGCCATATATTGTTCTCTTGATGTATAGGGATCTCCATATGGTTACCTTATCTGTACTCTTTGCTCAAGGACTTGAGTTTCCCAACCTTGATTTACATCCCTGATAATTTCATGTAAAAAAGAAACATTTCAGAACCTAATTCAGGACATTTGGATCAGAAAGTAGTACAAAGTTTAGCATACAGAGTTTATCAAAAAAAATATGCTTGAAACATATTTTTTTTAGTGATATGCACTCCAATTGTGCACAATTCTTTTATTGGGTTTGGATTATCTTCAGTATGTCTTTGGATTACCAATCACTTCTGACATGATATGACCCAAGTTAACAGCCATGGTTATCATTTCTGCTAGAGTTGAACACAGTTACAACCCCCCCGCTTAAAACACACTTAGGCAACCGGAGCATTGACAGTTTTTTTTGTCAAAGATATCATAATTTTTTACCCCATATATATTTTGTGGGTCACAAGATCTGATTATTGGTGCAAAAGCTATTAGATCTGAGACTTCATATTCATTGTACAAAACATGACCTGTTATATTAGTTTGTCTACCAAGCTATTCTACAAAAACATATACATTTACAACATTTACAAATTAATTCAAAATTGACCTGTTGTTCACTAGACCCAATTCTGACTTACTTAAAGAGGTACTTCCTGTGCTCCGGAACGGCATCAAACTCGCAAAAGGTCTCAGAAGTAAAGCCTATAAATGGTAAACCTTGATTAGTATATATATTATAGGCTGTGTGTTTGTAAAAGCACTTTGTGACAACTACGTTAAATGTGATGGATTGATTAATTAATTGCATGTCTTTTGACCAGCTAATTATGCTAGCGAGCTTAAGCATCCATCTCATGGGATCGGTTTGTTTATGTCCCTCCTAGGATTTTATTATGCCGTCACAATCATTGCAAAAACCATCGACAACAATTTCCAGGAATAACTATTTTCTCACAGGTTCTTTCTACGTTGCTGTAGGGAATATAAGTGATCCGCGATGCATAAACACCGTATTACTTGCTGTTAACTATGCTACGACTGCAGAAGTGAGAAGCAGCTTTACAAAATAAATGTGATTAACAAATAGTCACAGTGAGGTCTAAGGTTAACCTACGGACAGACATAATTGGCCCTCTGTCATCTCAACTCAACATGTGACTAGCTGTCCGTTAAACATTCTTTCGGGAGTCTTGACAGCTGACAAGTCCTGACAGTTGCTTCCAGGTGTGTTTTGGCAAACCTTTGTACAACATGGCACACCATCTGTTTGTTCCCACGCTGGCAGTTTGCGGTTAAAAGTGGTCTAAGATCAGAGAAGTCAAGGTTGAGCATGTATTCACAGCACAATGCTTTCCTTGGCCTTTCCAAATGCTTCAGTGGAGGAATTGGATGAGTTAAATACCGATCTAGTCTTTTACTCATTCCTGTCTTGAGACAACAGATGTTACATTCAGAATTCAAAAGTTTTCATGAATCCTAGGCCATTTGGGACACTTTGGCATTGTGGGAGAATCCACTTATGTCTTCTGATAGTGAACAACCTGTACTGTTAACATTGTAAACTTTTAGTAGGACTGTTTACCATCTTAAGTCTTACTGCTGCCAGCTGTTGTAGATCCAACTGGATCCCCCTTATCTTGTTTATACACGGGGTTGAGCGTTTAAATGAATCTAAATGAGTATTAGTCGAACAAACAGTACAGATTAGGTGAATTTGCCCGCAGACTTCTCCAAGCCATATGTCTCATTTCTATGTGGGCGTGGGACGGAGATGCTTAAACCTTTATAAACACAGAGACAGCATGATGTGGACATTTATTCTTTCTGTGACTATTTGAGAAAGAAGTTCACCTCGAGACTCTACAGGTAAGACGTGACCTTTTGCCTGCACTTCTTTCTTGATCAGTAGGTATCCCAATGACCCGGAGCTTGTCTATAATGGTCAGTGGTCAGCTCTTAGATCAAACAGCAGACCTTTCTTCTGCTCATCTTCTCTCCCTCAGGCATTGCGTCATGTCCTCTCACAATCTGTCCCTGGGCCTGCTCTTCATCTGTGCCCTAAGTCTCGTCCACTGTGACCCGTACGCCGGCCGCGTCAGAGTCTGGGGAATCAGCGCCACGAACCTGAACGGTGACGTCCTGTCCCAACCGGATCCGTACGTCAAGGTAAACCAACGAACGAGCAACTCAAAGAATCACAGTAAAATGACTGTGACGATAAAAGGTATTGACCGGACGAAACGTTCATAGGTGTGGTGCGGCCCAGCCTTCGGTGGCATGACGAGTGTGCTGAAGAACCAGGCCAACCCGACTTGGCCGGGAGAGTTCAACTTCCTCGACATCATCCACAAGTCTGTCCTGAAACTAGAGGTGAATTATTATTGTTATGTGAATCGTGTTGAGAATTTGGAAGTGATTGATTAATCCAGTCTATGATGATGACGATAATGGATGACATGGTTACTATAATCAGGTGTGGGATGATTATAATGGGTGACATGGTTACTGTAATCAGGTGTAGGATGATTATAATGGATGACATGGTTACTATAATCAGGTGTGGGATGATTATAATGGATGACATGGTTACTATAATCAGGTGTGGGATGATTATAATGGGTGACATGGTTACTATAATCAGGTGTGGGATGATTATAATGGATGACATGGTTACTATAATCAGGTGTGGGATGATTATAATGGATGACATGGTTACTATAATCAGGTGTGGGATGATTATAATGGATGACATGGTTACTGTAATCAGGTGTGGGATGATTATAATGGATGACATGGTTACTATAATCAGGTGTGGGATGATTATAATGGGTGACATGGTTACTATAATCAGGTGTGGGATGATTATAATGGATGACATGGTTACTATAATCAGGTGTGGGATGATTATAATGGATGACATGGTTACTATAATCAGGTGTGGGATGATTATAATGGATGACATGGTTACTATAATCAGGTGTGGGATGATTATAATGGATGACATGGTTACTGTAATCAGGTGTGGGATGATTATAATTGGTGACATGGTTACTGTAATCAGGTGTGGGATGATTATAATGGATGACATGGTTACTGTAATCAGGTGTGGGATGATTATAATGGATGACATGGTTACTATAATCAGGTGTGGGATGATTATAATGGATGACATGGTTACTATAATCAGGTGTGGGATGATTATAATGGATGACATGGTTACTATAATCAGGTGTGGGATGATTATAATGGGTGACATGGTTACTATAATCAGGTGTGGGATGATTATAATGGATGACATGGTTACTATAATCAGGTGTGGGATGATTATAATGGATGACATGGTTACTGTAATCAGGTGTGGGATGATTATAATTGGTGACATGGTTACTGTAATCAGGTGTGGGATGATTATAATGGATGACATGGTTACTGTAATCAGGTGTGGGATGATTATAATGGGTGACATGGTTACTGTAATCAGGTGTGGGATGATTATAATGGATGACATGGTTACTGTAATCAGGTGTGGGATGATTATAATGGATGACATGGTTACTGTAATCAGGTGTGGGATGATTATAATGGATGACATGGTTACTATAATCAGGTGTGGGATGATTATAATGGATGACATGGTTACTGTAATCAGGTGTGGGATGATTATAATGGATGACATGGTTACTGTAATCAGGTGTGGGATGATTATAATGGATGACATGGTTACTGTAATCAGGTGTGGGATGATTATAATGGATGACATGGTTACTGTAATCAGGTGTGGGATGATTATAATGGATGACATGGTTACTATAATCAGGTGTGGGATGATTATAATGGATGACATGGTTACTATAATCAGGTGTGGGATGATTATAATGGATGACATGGTTACTGTAATCAGGTGTGGGATGATTATAATGGATGACATGGTTACTGTAATCAGGTGTGGGATGATTATAATGGATGACATGGTTACTATAATCAGGTGTGGGATGATTATAATGGATGACATGGTTACTGTAATCAGGTGTGGGATGATTATAATGGGTGACATGGTTACTGTAATCAGGTGTGGGATGATTATAATGGATGACATGGTTACTGTAATCAGGTGTGGGATGATTATAATGGATGACATGGTTACTGTAATCAGGTGTGGGATGATTATAATGGGTGACATGGTTACTATAATCAGGTGTGGGATGATTATAATGGGTGACATGGTTACTGTAATCAGGTGTGGGATGATTATAATGGATGACATGGTTTCTGTAATCAGGTGTGGGATGATTATAATGGGTGACATGGTTACTGTAATCAGGTGTGGGATGATTATAATGGATGACATGGTTACTGTAATCAGGTGTGGGATGATTATAATGGATGACATGGTTACTGTAATCAGGTGTGGGATGATTATAATGGATGACATGGTTACTATAATCAGGTGTGGGATGATTATAATGGATGACATGGTTACTATAATCAGGTGTGGGATGATTATAATGGATGACATGGTTACTGTAATCAGGTGTGGGATGATTATAATGGATGACATGGTTACTGTAATCAGGTGTGGGATGATTATAATGGATGACATGGTTACTATAATCAGGTGTGGGATGATTATAATGGATGACATGGTTACTGTAATCAGGTGTGGGATGATTATAATGGGTGACATGGTTACTGTAATCAGGTGTGGGATGATTATAATGGATGACATGGTTACTGTAATCAGGTGTGGGATGATTATAATGGATGACATGGTTACTGTAATCAGGTGTGGGATGATTATAATGGGTGACATGGTTACTATAATCAGGTGTGGGATGATTATAATGGGTGACATGGTTACTGTAATCAGGTGTGGGATGATTATAATGGATGACATGGTTTCTATAATCAGGTGTGGGATGATTATAATGGATGACATGGTTACTGTAATCAGGTGTGGGATGATTATAATGGATGACATGGTTACTGTAATCAGGTGTGGGATGATTATAATGGATGACATGGTTACTGTAATCAGGTGTGGGATGATTATAATGGATGACATGGTTACTATAATCAGGTGTGGGATGATTATAATGGATGACATGGTTACTATAATCAGGTGTGGGATGATTATAATGGATGACATGGTTACTGTAATCAGGTGTGGGATGATTATAATGGATGACATGGTTACTGTAATCAGGTGTGGGATGATTATAATGGATGACATGGTTACTATAATCAGGTGTGGGATGATTATAATGGATGACATGGTTACTGTAATCAGGTGTGGGATGATTATAATGGATGACATGGTTACTATAATCAGGTGTGGGATGATTATAATGGATGACATGGTTACTGTAATCAGGTGTGGGATGATTATAATGGATGACATGGTTACTGTAATCAGGTGTGGGATGATTATAATGGATGACATGGTTACTATAATCAGGTGTGGGATGATTATAATGGATGACATGGTTACTGTAATCAGGTGTGGGATGATTATAATGGATGACATGGTTACTGTAATCAGGTGTGGGATGATTATAATGGATGACATGGTTACTATAATCAGGTGTGGGATGATTATAATGGATGACATGGTTACTGTAATCAGGTGTGGGATGATTATAATGGATGACATGGTTACTGTAATCAGGTGTGGGATGATTATAATGGATGACATGGTTAATGTAATCATGTGTGAGATGATTATAATGGATGACATGGTTACTGTAATCAGGTGTGGGATGATTATAATGGGTGACATGGTTACTGTAATCAGGTGTGGGATGATTATAATGGATGACATGGTTACTGTAATCAGGTGTGGGATGATTATAATGGATGACATGGTTAATGTAATCATGTGTGAGATGATTATAATGGATGACATGGTTACTGTAATCAGGTGTGGGATGATTATAATGGGTGACATGGTTACTGTAATCAGGTGTGGGATGATTATAATGGATGACATGGTTACTGTAATCAGGTGTGGGATGATTATAATGGATGACATGGTTACTGTAATCAGGTGTGGGATGATTATAATGGATGACATGGTTACTGTAATCAGGTGTGGGATGATTATAATGGATGACATGGTTACTGTAATCAGGTGTGGGATGATTATAATGGATGACATTGTTACTGTAATCAGGTGTGGGATGATTATAATGGATGACATAGTTACTATAATCAGGTGTGGGATGATTATAATGGATGACATGGTTACTATAATCAGGTGTGGGATGATTATAATGGATGACATGGTTACTGTAATCAGGTGTGGGATGATTATAATGGATGACATGGTTACTGTAATCAGGTGTGGGATGATTATAATGGATGACATGGTTACTATAATCAGGTGTGGGATGATTATAATGGATGACATGGTTACTGTAATCAGGTGTGGGATGATTATAATGGATGACATGGTTACTGTAATCAGGTGTGGGATGATTATAATGGATGACATGGTTACTGTAATCAGGTGTGGGATGATTATAATGGATGACATGGTTACTGTAATCAGGTGTGGGATGACGACAGTGGACCTGATGACCGTCTGGGAACGTGTACCACCACCATCCGCAAAGGAACACACATTGAGACCTGTCATCTGAAGAAAGGAACCCTTTACTACACCTACACCTATGAGAATGACACTTATGATCAGGATAATTAGATGGTGACCTCGAGCTTTTATAAGGTTTTGTTTGATTGGTTCTATGTATTTACTTATAGCATTAATAAATACATTTGTCTCCTTCTGACTGCGTATTTTCATATGTTACTCTCTATAGAAGGTGGTCTGGGTTTAGTGGTTTAACCTTATTGTTGTAATCTGTGTATCACTTTTATAAATATATACATATATATATTTCTTTGGTTGGGGGATTGTTTTGTTCGTATTTGGGATAAGTTTAAATTCTCACACTCATTTTACCTATAATTATAACATAATAAATGGTTTTGAGTAATACCATATTCTGTCATTGGTTCATGTTTCTTACCTGTCAATCTTATACCACATACCAACAATACAAAAAATAGTTTTCAGTAAATATTGGTTATAGTATGTAAACACTAATACATCAGAAACATGTTGTCTTATTAGAGGGGCCGTCCCAGAAAATGTGGCCTATCCCTAACTGCAATTAAATAACGATTAACTTTAACATCGCATGTATTCTTTTGATTATGTTCCTGTTAGGAAAGGCCTGATTGGTAAAATACACATGTGCAAAAACTCAATTTTCCCATCACTTCTAAAAACAGAACTTTCTGAAACTTTGACTAGAGTAAAAACAAAACACGTAGTCCACACTGTTGGCTACATATTATAGGATGCGGAGAAGAAACCTCTATTGAAAACAGCTGTTTAATCGAATGAGAAAGACAACAGAATGTTCCGGTCTGTCTCCAGAGGCTTCCCCTGCACAGCCAATGGACGGAATGACGTCAAGACGCTTTAGATTTACACATTTAATGGTGATCTTTCTTGTTGTCATACATTGTATGTGTGGTATTACAATTTTGCTAATTTGTATTATAATATGTACTGCATTGTATTGACATATTGCTTTGTTCTGTTTGAAATAATAAATACGTTTAATAAAAATATATATATAAAAAGAATATAAAAAATAATGGTGGTCTTAATCCGGTTCGTTTTTTATTGGCGGATGTCCCGTACATATTGTAAAAATCAGGACAAAATTGTTGCCATTGGTTCAACAATACAAATGTTGCAACATGCCACCCTTCTGTATTGTCAATCTCTGCAAGACTTATTCCAGTCTAAGTGCTGTGTTGTTGTACCACTACTGTCTGACCAGAGGGGGCACTGTTGCCCACCCAAACAAACAAAAATCGGACGTCTCGGAAGTGGTAACCAATGTTAGTGCTACAGTGAGCTTTTTAAGTTATTCATTACTCTATAGTAGTAAACAGATTAAACTGATGCACATCCAAAAAGTTAGGGATGTGCTTCAAACCAAATATCAAACATATTGAAGAAAACAACAGACAGGATGTCCTGTAGAATGATACTGTCTGCCAAAACCAGATGGGACATATTTAGGCAATTAGGCACAGGGGGGTGTGATATCACCAATATGGAGTTGTTTATAGGCACAACACAGCATGGGGTATCTGGATATAGTGTATAGCCATGGAATGTTGGCCATACAATGCAAATTAAAAAAACGTACAATTCGAAACCAAAGAAAGTGTCATACAGAGGTATGCAGTAATGGTCTAATAGACAATAGTTTTCAATCATGCTTTACTCAAAAGAAATATCCACTTTAACACATTAACATTACTAAGTACTGATACAATATACATAAGTATTTACTACATTATGCCTTTTCTTTATGCAATGCCGCCAAAAATGTTACAAATGTGTCACAGTGCAAGAGGAAATAAAAAATACTAAACATACCTTTTTTTGTCCTGTTATTATTTAGTGATCTGCATATTGTTTCTTTTTTGGTACTAGAAGCTGCCTAAGGATTTGTTTCCATTAAGAGGTCAGAAACATACTTCTTCTTGTTCACACAGCTGAGAAAACTAATTTGCCTTGTAATCTGAAGATCAAGATAAGTTTATTGGTATAGCCAGGTGTGTCCGTTGGCTCAGAGATGGTAACCAAATTAGGCCTTCAGGCTTTGAGTTGCCCATCCCTGGTTTACACTAACAGAAAGAACAATTATTGTCAACGTTTGTTCAGCTTTTTCTTCAGAAAGGGTTGCAGTCAACTTGTGCTAAACCTTATTTATTTATGTTACCATAAAAACGGTTGGAGGTATATAGAACATATCACTGTAGTATTCTTGTTATTGGTCTACACATTTACACCACGTACATTTTCTCTTCATTAAGATAACATCCAGTTGATCAGAAATTCAAATTTGATTACAGGCTAAAATGTCCAGTATCAAAGAACTTTCTTCTGAGCCTGGTCAGTCAATTCTTGTTCTGAGAAATGAAGTTGATTCCATGTGAGAAAATAACAAGAAACTACAGATCTCGTACAATGATGTGCACTACTCCCTTTATAGAACAGCCCAAACTGACTCCAACCACAATAGAAAGGAGCCCACAGTGCACAACTGAGAGGACAAAAACATCAGTGTCCAGTTTGACAAACAGACGCAGCACAGCTCCTCAATTGACAGCTTCATTAAATAGCCTCAACAATAGTCTCAACAATAGCCTCAACAATAGTCTTAACAATATTGTCAATAATAGTCTCAATAATAGTCTCAACAATAGTCTCAACAATAGTCTCAACAATAGTCTCAACAATAGTGTCAATAATAGTCTCAACAATAGTCTCAACAATAGTCTCAACAATAGTGTCAATAATAGTCTCATCAATAGTCTCAACAATAGTCTCAACAATAGTCTCAACAATAGTCTCAACAATAGTCTCAACAATAGTGTCAATAATAGTCTCAACAATAGTCTCAACAATAGTCTCAACAATAGTCTCAACAATAGTCTCAACAATAGTGTCAATAATAGTTTCAACAATAGTCTCAACAATAGTCTCAATAATAGTCTCAACAATAGTGTCAATTATAGTCTCAACAATAGTGTCAATAATGGTATCAATAATAGTCTCAATAATAATCTCGACAATAGTCTCAACAATAGTCTCGACATAAACAGTAAAGCGGCGACTTTGGGATGACAGCCTTCTAAGCAGAGTTTTTCCTCTGTCCAGTGTCTGTGTTCTTTTGCCCATCTAATCTAAACCCATCCAGTCTGAGATAGGGAGTTTTCTGTATAACTACTCTTACGTTTGGCTAAGACTCTGCCTAAAAGGCCAGCATTCTGGAGTTACCTCTTGACTGATACTGGTACCAGCACTATTTATTTTGCCTAATCATATAATCATATCTGATTAAACGAATATGCTCTACAAAGTTAGGATTATTGTATCGTTCATAAAACTGTAGGGAAACACCTTCAAATAGTTTTCCTACCTGACAACTCAGAACTATTTTGCATTTGCTAAGACTGATTTAACTAGGCAGTTAATTGCAGTTCTAGATATTCAAGGTTCTTTGAATAAAATGAATAAAGTTGTCCAGGTCCTTGAAAGATCACTCAACCGCCACCGTACTTGACCACTAATCTGGGGCAAATACACTGAAATGAGTTTGTGTTTGCAGGAGATTACAGGTTTCCTCGTCCAGGAGTCTTGGCAAGTCTTGACAGGCGCTTCCAGATGTGTTTTGACAAACCACATTGGAAGTTTTGACAACATGGCCAAGGAAACCGGACACATATGGTTGACCCTCGAGTGGCTGCAAGCAGTAAAGAGTAGTTCTGAATCAGGTTAGTAAATGTTGTGCAGGTGTTTATAGCGTGAGTTACATTTGACCTTATTTAATGCGCTAGTTGACATACTGAATGGGTGCGCAGCCCATATAAATGATATTCACAGAAATTTATTCAGCTAAGAAGTACATCCAAATTCAAACCCTTTTAATTGCTGGTGTTGTAGAATGAGATGAAGTTAAGCTCTTTGCTCATTTAAGATAATGAAGGCAGCCCCGCTCAATACTTTGGGAAAATGTCCTGAGTGATGGAAGTAAAACTCCACCATGCATCGTACAGTAGTCAATATAGCCCTAGTCTTACGGTCTGGATATCGTGGAAATAGGAAATAATGGATGATGCATTTGAGTAGATATCTCTTTGGATGAACTCAAAAAATGTACAACTAGAATGCCAAAGGTCTGCATGGCTGTGAATAGAGAATTATTTGACCAAAGCATAGACAGAATTATTGTTTTCATTATAAATCAAAATATATTTCCTATTCATTTTGCTATATTTCCTGTTCATACTGTAAATAAAAAGCATTTCTATGTGACCCCAAACCTATGAATAGTTGTGTGTATAGTAAAGATATTTTACATTCATATTAGCAATGCCTTCGTAAAACATCAGCTACTAACAGCAAATAAAAATGTTTTGAAGAGCTTTTAGTCAGATATTTTTTTTACATCTGTCTCATACAAAATCTGTCTCAGCTGTCATCATTGTGAAAAATAATTTGTCATGTCCGTCTTTCTCTTCAATGACTGTCCATAAGAAATTGTGTGGGAGAATATCCAAGAGATGTTTCTATTTAATTGTTGTGTACAGACACACACACACACACACACACACACACACACACACACACACACACACACACACACACACACACACACACACTGTACTCAGAAAAATTCAGTCATCTTTCCATTGCTAGCCCACGAGGACCGTCTCCTCATGCTTGACTGAGCTGTGAGGTCATTCGTCAGGATGTTTGATGTGCACAACCCTCTCGGTGGAGGTCATGGTTCTCCAGTCCGTTACAGAGCCCCACGCCCCCACTACCTGTCCCATGGCAGCTCATTGTTTAACTGGATTCTGGCTGGATGTGGGTCACTCAATGAAAACACTACATTTGGAAAAACTGCAAAACGTTTTTTAATGGCGTCTTGCCAACGTTGAAGATGAGAACGTTACGCCATGTTGGAATTGTGCGTAATGATACAACCGATCACGTTGATGGCCATCTATAAAGTGGCAGCTCATTGTATAGCATTGATCTGATACAATATCTGTACAGGTGTATCCGATATGACCTCTCACCCTAAACCAACCCACAGAACAGACGGCTATAGTGACTCTGGCTTTGCTCCGCGCGTGTGTGTGAGTGTGTGTGTTGGATTGATGTGGCCTCATCAGCTGCTAATGAGCTAGAAAAACAACTCTAATTAAACCTATTCCTCTCACATGGTCAATTACACACACACACACACACACACACACACACACACACACCATTGTAATGCATTCGTATTCAAGACCTTTGTATGACTTACAATTTTTGCAGGAAATGCACCCCCCCACTCTATTTTTTACATTCCAATGACACTGTGGTGAGATAGCTACCAGTACCAAACCAACTTAAAAGAAACACCCCTCAAACACCCCTCATCCGAACACATCAACACGCCTGTTGCAACACTATTCACATTTAAGTTTTGGCCCTATAAAGGCAATGTACTCCTATTTGCACATACATAACCCAACATACGAACGCAGTGGAAACGCTTTTTCCTAGGAAACTGCAGTAAACCAAGGTGTGTCTGACTAAAGCATGTTACAGATCTGTGTAAAAGCTAAAATAGAGTGTTGTTACTTTGTTTTGTCGGTTGCTATGGGAACGATTCCATTGCTTTGGCTGTTGAAGCATTTAGAGCTGAAACACACGTTTCTGCATCTAACTAACTGGCTTCTGACAGTGAGCGGATATTTCACTGCATTGATGGGCCTCCTTTTGATGTGATATCAAAGCAAACAAGCAGCTATTATAAACAGACACTCCAAGACCTGCCTGCGATTAGAACTGTGGCAGGCCAAACTCTAAGAACATAAACTGTTCATATGAAAATATATTTATATGTTTAGCTGACTTTTTTATTGGAGGCAATTTAGAGTCAAGCGCGCAGCATGTTATGTACACTGTTAAAAAGTAAGCCCTGAGTCGTCCAGGTGGAGCTGCGGTCGGAGCAGATCTGGCACCAGAACTAATTTGTTTGAGGAGCATTTGATTTCCGCAGTGATCTTTTTTTGTATTTTTCACTGGACCACCTACATACAATACGTATTTGTGCATACGTTTGCAAAGATGTATGTCCAATTACCTGTAAAGCACTATTAACCTTTTTCCATACGCGACCAGCCATAATGTTTTATTGTCCAACAGCGATTTTAGAGCACCAAATGGACTGAGTTTGAGCCCTGACTGTGCAATGGTCGTACATGCTGACCCATGTGATTTCCTGGTCGTTCAAATAATTACAGCACGTGAATGTGAACGAGACCACACACTGCATCTTTAATTATGTTTTTTGACACACTTGACTTGGGCTGTTTTTCTTCAGCTGGAACCGGGGCCTTAGTCAGGGTGAGGGGAATTCTGAAAACTTCCAGAGACCAGGCAATTTTGGCACAAAACCTTCAGGCTTCTGTTAGAAAGCTGAAGAGGAAGTTTACGTTTCAGCACGACAACGACCCAAAGCACACAACCAAATCCACAAAAGCACGGCTTCACCAGAGGGAGACGAATGTTTTAGAATGGCCCTGCCAGAGCCCAGACCTGAATCCAATTGAACATCTGTGGGGTGATCTGAAGAGGTCTGTGCACAGGAGATGTCCTGGCAATCTGATAGATTGATTTGGAGTGCTTTTGCAAAGATGAATAGGCAAATATTGCCAAGTCAAGACGTGTCATGCTAATAGACTCCTATCCAAAAAAAATATCAAAAGGTGCTTCAACAAAGTATTAGCTTAAGGTTGTGCAAAATTATGTAACCAGGTCATTATTCGGTTTTATTTTGTTATTATCCACTGTAGTAAGATCAATTAAAATATGATTAATCAATTAAATAGTATGATAGGGTACCACTGTAAATGAGACCTTGGCCTCAGCTGGTTTTGCCTGTGAAAATAATAAAAAAGAAACCCTCCCTTTGAGACCCTTCAAACAGGTGTAGTAGTGATTAAAATCCCATATATTGCAGTATTACATCCCTTCTTCTGAATTATTTTCATGTTTGACTATATATGATTTATGTAACTGATTTTGTGGCAGACATTTGCTCCAGCCATAACTACATGTTTTACAGCAAACATTGAATTATGCTGTATCTGCCTCTAGCTTTACCACAATGGAAATGTTATGTCAGTATCAATTGTGACTTTGTCGGCCAATTCAATGGCCCTAATAGCCTACCTCAGTCTTTTTTATTTTTCTAGCATACATAAAAACTTGTAACAGTCATAAAAAATTCAGACCATGTTTAATTACCGATAACCTAAAACACTGCCACATGAAATTAACAACGGACTTCCGAAGAATTAAAGTTTTTCCAATTTTATTTAAGTTATTAGATTGCTTAACTGATATGTGGCATTTTCTGTCTGAACTATATTCAGATTAATGAACTGCTCTTGGTGTTTTATGAATATTTCTATTCATAAATATTGTACATTTTAAATTCATATTTTATTTATTTGTTTAAATAAACACCAGATCAACTACTTTTAATAGTTTAATTACATACACATACATCGTGTATTGAGTCTTCAATCGTTACAGGAAATGGACAATTGTTACAGGAAACTCAACTGGGTTCTATCTGTAAAAATATTTCACTGCAGAAGTAAGACGTTGTAATCAAGTCCTGTCTGAGCCTTTACTTGACAAGGAAAACCTCCCTTCTCTGGGAAACGTGTCTTAACTTTGTCTTATCTATGTTTCCCATAGCTGGACTGTCTGCCTTGTATCTCCTCCCACCAAAAAAAGACCACGTTTTCTCAAGACAAATAATTACACAGACAGTTAATAACCAGCCCACTTCCTTTATCTCCTCTACCCCTGTGACCTCATTCTCTCAGAGTTCTGTCTTCCTTCTCTGTTTTTCTTACTGCCTCTCCTTGTCTCTATCTCTCTCTCTAACACACTCTTGTTCTCTCGTTCCCTCAATCTTTCTCTCACCATCTCCTTTATCCCATACTGTCTATCTTGTCTCTCTTATTGTTCTCTCTCTACTCTTCCTATCTTTTCCTCCACCATCTGTTCTTGAGTCCTTCCTTTCTACTCTCCCCCACTTCTCTGTAGTTCAACTGGCTTGGTGGGAAAGGGATGTGGGAAAGACAGTTGGGGAGACAGTGGGAGTCTGTCTATCCTGGTCTGGCCTTACAGATTAGGACACACACACATTCACAAAGGTATCTGTGCACACAACACCAAACACACAAACAGGGGTCAGTTTATCAGAGTGTGATCGCAAGGAAAAACTGCACAGGCCTGTTAAAGAACAAACATTTATCCAGGCATTTCCACACCCGTCTTCTCCACAAACTGCAATGGAATTAGAAAAGTGGCTATCAATTGTGTGTTTGGAAGAAGGGATTATCTCATTCCCTCATCTGTGGCTGAGAATTTAAATAGGGTTCTACGGTTTACGTATTTTCCATTGATTCAACGTTTACTAGGCCAAAAGAGCAACACACACAATGTAGGAACAACATTTTAAAACAATAAACATACCCTATGTTATGTAACTGTAATTCATGCTACTGTAATTTGTACTGCAACTTGTATTGTATGCATCTGAGAGAAAGTATGCTTAGTTAAGTATTCCTTGAGGCGAATACTATTCAATACTATTATGGCTGTCAGAAAATGCTGCCATGGTGAATATGGCTGTGATGGATAATGTCATCCACAACACATACGATATCACTCGTTTGGCTGTCCTCTATATCAGAATAAAATTTGGATGTGTCATAGTGCACAGGAAATGATGTGTAGACACATTCTAATCAGGCTACGGACAGCAAAAAGCCAGTTTTCCTGTATAAAATATTGTATGTTACTTTGTGTCTTCTATTTTATAGATGTTTTATGTATTTTGATAGACTGTAATATAACATGTCATGTTACATTGTCAATAACAGCTAGTACTTGTGTGTTAGATGTTTTATGGAGAGCCCAGGAACAGAAGCTGCCCCAGGTGCAGTTACTAATGAAGAGTCTAATAAATTAAAGTGTGACTACCCATAGTTACAGAAACCACAGCAAATGATCAATTAACAAACCCCAGAATCGACATTTTTGTCACAATTATTCTTTAGACTTACTTCTGTAAGTAATAGCTTTTGATTTGATTAGTTGACTACACAATATCTATATTCATTTCTATTCATATACTTTTCCGTGTCAAAATGTTAAAGTTAGAGTGTTTCTTTAATCCAATGTGATTGTCACGGTGCTGGATGAAGGAGGAAGCAACTGCACAGCTTGTCTTTATACCTCGTTTTTACGAATCAACAAAACGACTGGCCGCAACATCAAACAATGATAAAAAAAACTGAAACAGAGAGAAACTTCAATACAAATGCTAATGAGACTAAACGAGGGCAGCTGCAAATTGTAATGAAACAATAGTCCGAAGGTGTAGTTTGAAACACTAGGTTTTGTGGTGTTAAACATAAATAACAACTACTGGAGGTGATGTCTCTAGTAGGATAGAGTTCGTCACAGTGATTGACATAGCAAAAAGCCTAGAAGTGGAAGCTAGCATCTGATCTTAAACAGAGAAAACAAATAAAAGTAAAATGAGTGATGTATCAACTTTCCTTTCAAGTAGATTTGCATAAAACATTAAATTGGACCATAATGGCCCATTGACCCAAGTTAAAGGGACAATTAGGAACAGTTCAACCCCTCCAGGCCTTCAGCAGATGTTTCCCGTTTTGGAAACACGCTTGTAAATAACTTTCCCCCCACAAACATCACAGGGTATTTGCTTTCACCTGGAACGCTCGGAATTCTTTCCATGGAAAATCACCAGCTACCAGATTGTTTTAGATTTCTCTAACCGCAACTGACGCAAGCTCCTTTCCTTAACTTTTAGAGACTGTGTCTGTATCACAAAAGTTTCACCCCATTCCCCTTACATGAATAGAGCTCTAGAGAAAAAGCCTCTTAGAACATAAGTGAAGTCTTGTACTTAAAACATACTGATTTATGTACTTATTATTAGAGCATGTACTTCTAATTGAAGCATGTACTTCTAATTGGAGCATGTTTAGAGCATGTACTTCTTATTAGAGCATGTACTTCTTATTAGAGCATGCACTTCTTATTAGAGCATGCACTTCTTATTAGAGCATGTACTTCTTATTAGAGCATGCACTTCTTATTAGAGCATGCACTTCTTATTAGAGCATGCACTTCTTATTAGAGCATGTACTTCTTATTAGAGCATGCACTTCTTATTAGAGCATGCACTTCTTATTATAGCATGCACTTCTTATTAGAGCATGCACTTCTTATTAGAGCATAGAGCATGCACTTCTTATTAGAGCATGCACTTCTTATTAGAGCATGCACTTCTTATTAGAGCATGCACTTCTTATTAGAGCATGCACTTCTTATTAGAGCATGCACTTCTTATTAGAGCATGCACTTCTTATTAGAGCATGCACTTCTTATTAGAGCATGCACTTCTTATTAGAGCATGCACTTCTTATTAGAGCATGCACTTCTTATTAGAGCATGCACTTCTTATTAGAGCATGCACTTCTTATTAGAGCATGCACTTCTTATTAGAGCATGCACTTCTTATTAGAGCATGCACTTCTTATTAGAGCATGCACTTCTTATTAGAGCATGCACTTCTTATTAGAGCATGTACTTCTTATTAGAGCATGTACTTCTTATCACCAGCATGCACTTCTTATTCTTATTTATCGGGTCTCGATAAATGAAATGCATTGAATATTCAAATGTTATCGAAACACATTGAATATTGAAATATCCGAACCAACTAACCCCTTAGGGCAACAGTAGTGTGTCTGACCCGCACGTGCCTGACAACATCTGGGCTGATCCTGATGAGACAGAGGATGTGTCCTGGGGGATCTCCTCCCAGACCTGGATCAGGTAATCAGTGAGCTACTGGACTGTCTGGGCTGTTGGCTGTAACTGATACATAACATCCCAGAGGTTCTCATTCAGGTCTGGGGAACGTGAGGGCCAGTCTATGCCTTCATCATCCAGGATCTGTTTGGATTCAGGTCTGGAGAACATGAGGGCCAGTCTGAGCCTTCATCATCCAGGATCTGTTTGGATTCAGGTCTGGAGAACATGAGGGCCAGTCTGAGCCTTCATCATCCAGGATCTGTTTGGATTCAGGTCTGGAGAACATGAGGGCCAGTCTAAGCCTTCATCATCCAGGATCTGTTTGGATTCAGGTCTGGAGAACATGAGGGCCAGTCTGAGCCTTCATCCTCCAGGATCTGCCTGCATACTCTGGCCACATGAGTCCGGGCATTAATATCTTCATTATAAAATACGCGCAGCAATTCCAATCGCTTAAAATATTTTTCACACCCCAGCTGTATCAACATCTTATTCTGGGTTATAAATGGGCTGCCGTCGTGCCGGCCACAAGGCTTTGTTGCGGACAGGAACACTGTGAGAATGTGCAGTTTATCTGTATCTGACATGGGCATTGGTGCTACCTGAAAAAATGAATCTCATTTTGACAGATGGCTTGCTTTCACCTTTTGTCAGTCTCCATTATAGTAAGTGCCTCGTACAATCATCAATCTAACACAAACAAGAGTATCAATTGGATGACAGACAATTGAGAAAACATTTGTGATAGTACAGAGTAGGTCACTTTTCGGTTACTGATTTAGATGGTCAATTCAGTGTTGGGATAATAATGCTTTATACAGTTTAGGTGTTTTTAGCATTTTCATATAAACTTATAGAGAAATCCAAATGCACATGCTACAGACCTAAAAACTGTCTAGCGTGATGGACGACCAAATGCCAGGGAAGTGTTCTGAATGCCCCCAAAGAGTGTTTTGACTGTGAAGATAACCTTTATCGAAAATATTAAATTGAAATGGCTGCAGTGCTGGCAAACCTTTACAGAGGGAAAACACACAGGGTCTGGTGGCCTACTGTTAGCAGTCTTCAGGAATCGTTCCGTGAAAACAATATGCAACTATGTGCTAAACATTAATAATTTCCTTAATAAAATGTTAATTTGACTAATTACTTTTGGCGCTGATAATAGGTGGGCTAAATTGTACATTTACATTGTAACACTTTTCTTAGTCAATGCCAAAAAGCAGTTTTATTCTGTATTTATAGAAAATACAGTACAATTCTGCCTCTCCTGAACCAGTTGACGTGGGTGTGAGGAAGAATCCATAACTTGTTCGCATTCATCTTGAACGGTCTTTGATTTAAAAAAGTATGCGCCAGAACATATCAGTGTGTACACAGATTGCCATTGGTACTATATAATACAGGTGTTACGTAAGACGCATTTCGGAACGACACCCCCCGCTCGCCAAATGAAAGGGGAGAGAGTATTTACGAGATCATTAGATTCACGAGATGGAAATACGGATGAAAGTGTTGTGGGCGGCCACACCCTGTCAACACCGTTTAGCGGTCATTTTGATGTTACCGAGATAAAACCTCATAATTCTATAGCAGGAGCGTTGGCCTGGTTCCCCTTGAGGCCCCTGTAACCTCAGTATTAATAATAAAACGGACTGGAACTCATCAGAACTGGGTCATGTTACCGGGAGTCGTTCCCAAAAGTGCGGTTTGTGAACGCCTGAAGTGACAGGCAGGACTGGCTTCGCACGTTAACTAAACATTGCGCCAGGCGAGCTTAATCAAGCCAATAAATATAAGGTCATTACCGCAGCACTGAACGCCATTGCGGGTGTCGATGGCTGTTTAGGATGGCAAACAAACACATTCTGTCTGAATCAGGGAACTGGGTGCTTTCTCCCAACTCCAACAGTTTAGTGTCTATATTACCATTCTGAACCGTCTGTGAGAATGAGTGCAGATCCCGGTTTTGCTTTTGAAATCAACCAAAACAACAAGGGGAAAATGGAACGGGTCTTTTTATGACCTGCAGTAGCAGTCATTCGTTTGGACACACTTTTAATGACAGTAAAGTCAAATACACTCTCATTTAAGTGTATTTTTTTCAGTTGCATTATTTTTCACATTGTAGAACAATTCGTGAAGTCATCGAAATTTCGAAATAACACATGGAATCATATAGTTACCAAAAAGTGTTAACCTATACCATCTTCGAGGTATACAGCGATTGACTTGATGACTTGACATTGTCTCCACCATCTTGATAAGGTAGTAACCTGGAATACCACAACCATCTCGATGGAGTTCCCACATAAGCCGAGCACTTGTTGGCTGCTTTTCTATCACTCTGCAGTGAAACTCATCTCAATTGGGTTAATCCGATTGAGGAGGCAGAACCATTACTCTCATCTTATTGGTCAAATAGCTCCTCTTACACAGCTTGGGGGTGTGTTTTGGGCCATTGTCCTGTTGAAAAACCAAGTGTACTCCCATTAAGCGCAAACCAGATTGGATGCCGTTTCAGTGGTTACTATTGATACTCTTACGGTCAATCCAATGAGATGTTAAGTGACCACAGTGGTTACTATTGAAACTCTTACGGTCAGTCCAATGAGGTGTTAAGTGACCACAGTGGTTACTATTAAAACTCTTACGGTCAGTCCAATGAGATGTTAAGTGACCACAGTGGTTACTATTGATACTCTTACGGACAGTCCAATTAGATGTTAAGTGACCACAGAGTGTCAGGACACTTGTCTAACATCCCAGCCTTGTTAAGGACAATATCCCGTTTACTGCTCTGGGGCATTTGACTAAACCAACAGGAAGAACAAAAACCGGCCCTCCAAAACGACTTCCCGCAGCATTGAGTCACCCAACCAGGGACAGACCTGTCCATCCAGTTACATGTTGGCAGTCTTCAATGGTGATATTCATGCTCTCAACGCCAGCCTTATGATAATTGTTACAGGATGTGTCCGCTTGTCTACTCAACAAGTATGCTAGTTGTATTTCAGATCACGTAGCCTAGTCAATACCCAGAGAGAACAGCTCTTCTTAACTGATGTCGTAGGCCGTGTGCACTACAGTGAGCTTGTTCAATAGACCACATCATTGCATTACACAGAGAGTAATGCGCTTGTTATTGAATGTTTGACTTCCTAATATGACCAAGGCCGAGTTGCAGATCAGATCCAGCATATCCAGGAACCATGTAAAGGTCAGCAGAATGACCATTGACCTTCGTGTCTCCCTTGAATGAACTCCCACAGGCTCAAATGTGATTGGATATAAAACTGGGTTGGTTCCACATGACAAGACATTAGAGGAAGAAAACACAGCGACAAATCCTGTACTAGTACCTCTATCCTACCACGCTTTACCAACACTGTTTTGCTTGTTGATTTGATTTGTACTCTGTGGAATGATCTACTGTGTTGGTGCAGTATTCAATAGAGGATCACCTTAAGGCAGAAATACCTCACCTGTCCACAGCAGTGATTTCATCACATTCTTTCCAACAACCTCAAACACGAATGCCGGATACAAAGGCAAGAGAACATACTTGCACGCTCGCAGACATTTGTTGGCTTGCTTTCACCCGTTCAGAGGGTCTGTCAGGTGATCAAGTTTTAAAATGGCACCATTTAACGAAAAAAGTCTAGCGCGAAAAAAGTGCAATGAGATGTAGCGTCTCAGAGCTATTGGGTTGCTTTAAAAATAAACTACATTCTGATCAGAAATATAGCAGTAAATGAAGAATCTCGCAGGGTGCCATTTTGACAACAACTTTCAAATTTTACATTGATACCAAGCAGATATAGTATGAGGCAGCTTTTGTACTCATGATACAACTTTGTTCAGTCCCCCTACTTCAATACCACCTGTTCAATGCACATTATCTTATTACCACACCTTTCTCATTTAAACTGGCTCCTTCCACATGCCTAACTAACTGAAGAGTGGGACCGATACGGGAGCTGTTCAAATGACTGATGAGTGTCTTCTTTGCCTAGTCAGCTGATATATATTAACAGCCACTATTGTGTGTTATGTAAAGACTGGCAAGGTGTATAAATGCTCAATGCAGGAAGAATGGATAAGACCACTAATGCTAAAAGAGACACATTATCAACAACATTGTGCAGATACTTCTCTTTGTGTGTGTGTGTGTGTGTGTGTGTGTGTGTGTGTGTGTGTGTGTGTGTGTCCATGTGTAGCGTCTTTCCAGTTCCATTTGGTCTAACAGATTGGTGCTGAAATGTCCAGATGATTGTTCTTAAACAGCTCTGAAAGATGAACTTGCGACCACACTCCATACTGACCTGGCATGTGTGTGTGTTTTGTGTGTGTTTTTTGTGTGTGTGTGTGTGTGTTTTGTGTGTGTGTGTGTTTTGTGTGTGCACAAATCTGTGATCTGGGGCAATGTCTACAGGCCTCCGTCTTGCTGTAAGTGTTCTCCATCTCAGGCAATTTGATTCCCGATAAAGCATGCCTGTGTGATTTATCTATGGCAGAGCATCAATCAGGACTAATGTATCGGTTCATAAATCAAGCCTCTTCTCCTGGTCCTCCTCTACTCCCACTTATCACCCCCTCCTCACAGCTCCTCCCTCTGGTCCTCACAGCTCCTCCCTCTGGTCCTCCTCTACTCCCACTTATCACCCCCTCCTCACAGCTCCTCCCTCTGGTCCTCACAGCTCCTCCCTCTGGTCCTCCTCTACTCCCACTTATCAACCCCTCCTCACAGCTCCTCCCCCTGGTCCTCCTCTACTCCCACTTATCACCCCCTCCTCACAGCTCCTCCCTCTGGTCCTCCTCTACTCCCACTTATCACCCCCTCCTCACAGCTCCTCCCCCTGGTCCTCCTCTACTCCCACTTATCACCCCCTCCTCACAGCTCCTCCCTCTGGTCCTCCTCTACTCCCACTTATCAAACCGTCCTCACAGCTCCTCCCTCTGGTCCTCCTCTACTCCCACTTATCACCCCCTCCTCACAGCTCCTCCCCCTGGTCCTCCTCTACTCCCACTTATCACCCGCTCCTTACAGCTCCTCCCTCTGGTCCTCCTCTACTCCCACTTATCAACCCGTCCTCACAGCTCCTCCCTCTGGTCCTCCTCTACTCCCACTTATCAACCCGTCCTCACAGCTCCTCCCTCTGGTCCTCCTCTACTCCCACTTATCAACCCGTCCTCACAGCTCCTCCCCCTGGTCCTCCTCTACTCCCACTTATCAACCCGTCCTCACAGCTCCTCCCTCTGGTCCTCCTCTACTCCCACTTATCAACCCGTCCTCACAGCTCCTCCCTCTGGTCCTCCTCTACTCCCACTTATCAACCCGTCCTCACAGCTCCTCCCTCTGGTCCTCCTCTACTCCCACTTATCAACCCGTCCTCACAGCTCCTCCCTCTGGTCCTCCTCTACTCCCACTTATCAACCCGTCCTCACAGCTCCTCCCTCTGGTCCTCCTCTACTCCCACTTATCACCCCCTCCTCACAGCTCCTCCCTCTGGTCCTCACAGCTCCTCCCTCTGGTCCTCCTCTACTCCCACTTATCACCCCCTCCTCACAGCTCCTCCCTCTGGTCCTCACAGCTCCTCCCTCTGGTCCTCCTCTACTCCCACTTATCAACCCGTCCTCACAGCTCCTCCCTCTGGTCCTCCTCTACTCCCACTTATCACCCCCTCCTTACAGCTCCTCCCTCTGGTCCTCACAGCTCCTCCCTCTGGTCCTCCTCTACTCCCACTTATCACCCCCTCCTCACAGCTCCTCCCTCTGGTCCTCCTCTACTCCCACTTATCAACCCGTCCTCACAGCTCCTCCCTCTGGTCCTCCTCTACTCCCACTTATCAACCCGTCCTCACAGCTCCTCCCTCTGGTCCTCCTCTACTCCCACTTATCAACCCGTCCTCACAGCTCCTCCCCCTGGTCCTCCTCTACTCCCACTTATCACCCGCTCCTTACAGCTCCTCCCTCTGGTCCTCCTCTACTCCCACTTATCAACCCGTCCTCACAGCTCCTCCCTCTGGTCCTCCTCTACTCCCACTTATCACCCCCTCCTTACAGCTCCTCCCTCTGGTCCTCACAGCTCCTCCCTCTGGTCCTCCTCTACTCCCACTTATCACCCCCTCCTTACAGCTCCTCCCTCTGGTCCTCACAGCTCCTCCCTCTGGTCCTCCTCTACTCCCACTTATCACCCCCTCCTCACAGCTCCTCCCTCTGGTCCTCCTCTACTCCCACTTATCAACCCGTCCTCACAGCTCCTCCCTCTGGTCCTCCTCTACTCCCACTTATCAACCCGTCCTCACAGCTCCTCCCTCTGGTCCTCCTCTACTCCCACTTATCAACCCGTCCTCACAGCTCCTCCCTCTGGTCCTCCTCTACTCCCACTTATCACCCCCTCCTTACAGCTCCTCCCTCTGGTCCTCACAGCTCCTCCCTCTGGTCCTCCTCTACTCCCACTTATCAACCCCTCCTCACAGCTCCCTCTGATTGTCCTATACTCCCACTTAGCTTTCTATTCACCACTTTGAAAAATGTGATTGATTACAGAAAAATGTTTTAACCTATATTTTATACCCAATGATTTTTTTCAATCTTAATAAATACACCAAATCTAGCCTGTGGCATCCAAAAGTCAAGGCCTAACCCTTTGGGTCAGTAACTGTGTGTTTGTGTGTGCGTTTCACCAATCCCAAACACAGGATAGCTAGGTCTGTAACTGTGTATGTGTTCGTGTGTGAGTTTCACCAATCCCAAACTAAGGATAGCTAACTCCTTCTGAGCCCAACATTTCCTGTGACAAATGGACCGGGAGCTTATAATGAACAGTAGTTGATTAGCTTGGTGGTAAATGTTTATACTGCGTGGACAAGTCTGGCAAGTTTGGTAGCAGAACTGGACATTACATTTTATTCATAATAATAATAATAATTTGGACATGGAACAAATACATATTGAATCATTCCAAATGTAATCATTGCCAAATGTTATATTATAAATGTATAGATTAGTAAGCATCAAGCACAGAGCAAAAAACAAATTGGATTTTCGTGCTTAAATAAAGATAGAATTGGGCTTCTTGCCTAGTCTGGTGTGTGTGTGTGTGTGTGTGTGCGTGTCTGCCTGAGTGTGTGTGTGTGTGTGAAATATACAACCAAATTAGCTGTGTATATTTCAGTGACTCACAAGAGAAACACAGCGGCTCTGAGATTTATACCAGTCAAATTATGCTTTATTTATTATTATTTAATTTAATTATTGACTACCAATTATGTAAATAGTCATGTGGCCTGAAGGGGTAATAAACCACTGATTGATAATATATAGGGTAGAACACTATTATTTAGTGTAATACTCTATATAAATACAACTTTAGGGTGCCATTTGAGACTGGGCCTTTGTCCTAAACGTCCATCTCTTATCCACAGTCAGTGAAATCTGTCTTCTCCTGCGGCACAATGAACCAGATTTACTGCCACAGTACTACGTATTTAGCAAATCACATGGACCCACCATGGAATCCGATGTGTTTGTCATGTTTCTGTCGGTTTATATTGACTTTGAATCAGTTTCGAAATCACCCCACTCCTGATAAAGTTGATATTGGGGGAAGGGAAATGGTCCCTAGATAAAATCCGGACAGCGGAAGTGTCTCAATGTGTGTCACAATGACACAAATACGACCAGAATCAGGTGAATAGATTAGATTTGACTTTACTGTCATTAAAACTGTACAAAAAATGTTTTGCCAGACGACGAGGATGGGATTCGAACCCACGCGTGCAGAGCACAATGGATTAGCAATCCATCGCCTTAACCACTCGGCCACCTCGTCATTTCCCTTGGTACCCCCCTTGGATTGATTGGTCTCGAACACACAATGTCTGTCTTGAGAGGTTAGTGCCTTATCTATTGATCCACTGGGGCCTATGTATGGTTCACAATGTCCACCTTCCAGCTACTATGACATGTTTAGGGTTTGCTTAAGGTTTAACTAAACAAACGTTTGTCAACTCAAACGCACCTTCTGTGGAGTCAAAGTTAGGTTAAAAGGTCTATTAGCCGAAGACCCCCAGAAGATCCTAATAAACCACCATTCCATTACGCTCTCCTAATATTGTATGCTGTACGCGCGCCCACTCGTATACGGCGCGCGCGCGCCCACTCGTATACGGCGCGCGCGCCCACTCGTATACGGCGCGCGCGCGCCCACTCGTATAAGGCGCGCGCGCGCCCACTCGTATACGGCGCGCGCGCGCCCACTCGTATAAGGCACGCGCGCGCCCACTCGTATAAGGCACGCGCGCGCCCACTCCTATACGGCACACGCGCGCCCACTCGTATACGGCACACGCGCGCCCACTCGTATACGGCACACGCGCGCCCACTCGTATACGGCACACGCGCGCCCACTCGTATACGGCACACGCGCGCCCACTCGTATACGGCACACGCGCGCCCACTCGTATACGGCACACGCGCGCCCACTCGTATACGGCACACGCGCGCCCACTCGTATACGGTACACACGCCCACTCGTGCATGGTGATGTTACCGTGGTGAGACGTGTCCGTGGTGACGTTACCATGGTGACGTTACCGTGGTGACCCCATGGTGGAGCCCCAAGTTATCTAGCATGACCTTCTGATTAAAGAGTACAGCTAGAGCTGACAGTTCCATGAGCAGAAACCACCATCACACATTATGTTGCCGACCTCAAACCAGATGCCACAGCTTCCCTGGTTATCCACCAACCACTCAAGTCTCGATCTTAGTCCCTATCTTAATCTGAAAGTGGATTATAGATATCGTGTTGCACATGCAGCTACACACGCAGAGGCAAACATACACCCACAACGTAATAACCATTATCATTTGGCTGTATCTGTCATATGAATCTATGGTTTAATACCAGCGGAATTGCCCGGAAGTTTCCTTTAGGCTTTGTTCAATCAGTCTCAATGTTGTATTTCACTGTTAAACATTCCAACTGGTTCATCCAGGATGGCTTTTCACACACAAAGGACTATAAACCCTGTAGGTACGCTGACCTCAAATAGCAAGTCATGCTCGGCTCCAGCATGCTCACACACACACACACACACACACACATATACAGTACACACATATACACACACAATAACTGTGTGTTTCTCCATTAGTGAGGTCATGTTCATGCCACTGGAGGGTTAGATTGTCGGTATATAGTAAGTGCACGATTTGTCACATACGCTTTTCTTTTCAGGCAACACATATGCTGGCACACACGCACACGCACACATTTAAATGATAGGGCCTGCAATGCACTGTATACGAGTGGGTGTGTGTACTGTATACGAGTGGGTGTGTGTGTGTACTGTATACGAGTGGGTGTGTGTGTACTGTATACGAGTGGGTGTGTGTGTACTGTATACGAGTGGGTGTGTGTGTACTGTATCCGAGTGGGTGTGTGTGTACGGTATACGAGTGGGTGTGTGTGTACTGTATACGAGTGGGCGTGTGTACTGTATACGAGTGGGCGTGTGTACTGTATACGAGTGGGTGTGTGTGTACTGTATCCGAGTGGGTGTGTGTGTACGGTATACGAGTGGGTGTGTGTGTACTGTATACGAGTGGGCGTGTGTACTGTATACGAGTGGGCGTGTGTACTGTATACGAGTGGGCGTGTGTACTGTATACGAGTGGGCGTGTGTACTGTATACGAGTGGGCGTGTGTACTGTATACGAGTGGGCGTGTGTACTGTATACGAGTGGGCGTGTGTACTGTGTACTGGGCGTGTGTACTGTATACGAGTGTATGTATTTTACAGACATAACGTTCTCCTCTTTATGCTTAAGGTAACGTAGGTGCATAAGTCAGTCCAAATGTCACCCAGACGCCCAGATCTACATAACGGACTGGCCACTTTAATTGCCGGTTGATGAAGTGCTTTTCTAGGCAGTGTCACTCCCTGAGATACTGAGTACAGCGGGCGTTGGGGCTGCAGGGTTGGGCGTAGTGGATGACCCCTGAGGTTCTTGCACTTTGCAACGACTGTTAATAAAGCTTGAACCACCCGAGAACTGGAAAATGGTTGCTTCAAGCCGTTGTCTGACCTAAACTTGGTTTGACCAGAAGCAATGGAACTGGTCCAGAGTTTGGTTGAGTGACAGCTCCAATAGACCGCAAGTCAAACTCCACCAGCTCCTCCATAATAAGTGTATCCATTTACTTCGCTGTCTACCCCTTTCATTAATTACTTGTATGTCATTAATGAAACAAATAGAATAAACATTAAGAAAATAAAAAACGGAAGCTTGTTGTCAACTTTTAAATATAGAATCCTATAGGCTGTGACAGACTGTGGTGACTGGTCAAGCGAAAGTGAACCTTTTTCCAAGGTAAGCCCTTAAGCAATGAGTGAGTTTACGGTTTACGGTATGCTCTGCCTTCCCCCTGAGGGTGATAGTACAGACTGCAGACATGGCTTAAACCGTTCACTGTGACTCAAAATAATCTACTGGTACTCCAGAAATTTGCCCTGTGGAGACGTTCCCAGGACTGTAAGGGTCAGGCCAGTGGCTGGAGTGCGGGGTGGGCTATGGGTTCCTACTAACAAGACACAACAGTCCTAGAATCCAAAAATGTAATTAATTTCATAATGCCTATAAATACACAACCGGTCAAAAAAAGAGTCTGGTCCAACTACCAGACAGATGTCTGCCTTGTTTTGATTGGTTCAGTTATGTTGCTATGATTGCATTGAGGAGCAACAGCAATTCAAGTGTTGCCTGGTGATAGGCCAACAATCTCTCTACAAAGGAAATTTGAGAATCGGACACACAAACAACAAAGCTACAATGTGTCCTGTAACACGGTGTGTCCTGTAACACGGTGTGTCCTGTAACACACATGTGGAATTGATTTGCGTGGTTGTTATAACTGGACCAAGAAACAAAGAGTCAACATGGCTGGCTCGTTGAATTCAGACAAACTTAAAGAATAAGCTTTTTGAAAACGCAACAACGTTTGGGGCACTACTATTTGCGTATTTTTTTTCTGGGGACTTTGTTTTGAAATGGCTATTCGAATGACTGGGGGAATAAGGGTAACACATTAACACACTAAATTGTAATACGACACCTGAAAAAATCCCCATAATTGTTTCGATGAATAAGAATGGTGTTTTCATTGTAAAATGTTATTTTAAATAAGAGCACAACATAGCCTCACCATTCAATCACAGGCGAGTGTGCTGCTTCTCTAATGAAGCCCCAGTTCCTGACCCTGTTCACTAAAAGAGGGTCGGCACCCGGGGCTCCAATCAGCGCTTGCAATGCTAGCAATCTAAACGTAACCTAAGTTGTGGTTAATATACCTCCTGGGCAACTCTTAACAAAATGCATGAGCCATGTCTGACTTGGTTGCCTTTGAAAAAATATATATACCACAGAAGCTTCCGAGCCAATGCACAAACAACATTAGCACCAAGTCTCGTAAAAACGACAAAAAGATGGGTGGTACATTTTTGCACGAATCCGATCTCTCAAAAATAAATAAAACGTAAAAAATTTAAAAGTCACTGTTGGTATGTTCTTTTTCAAATGCCAGTCTGACTGTGTTTCTGTCAATACTACTGATACTGCTATTGATACTAGTGTGTCCTATAACGTAACGTCTTGAGAGACTAGATCCATGTAATTTAAATTGAATCACTGGTGCACAGTCATTGATGTTCTAATTGAGATATTGTCAAGTTGCTGTGTTGAAATCAGAAATCAGACAGTCACAGGCTCTATAAAAGCAATAACAGTTTTGTTAAGAAAATATTGTTTTCTCGTCTTTCCACCAAATAATAGAAAAGTATCATTAGTGATATCGAAGATTTTAAATGTTAAACTGTTTTTTAAGGTTTTATCAATAACGATAGAAATGTACAACCCATCCCTAATTATAATGTAAGATACTAAAATGTATTGAATTAATGTTTTCCTAATTTATATACGCTCAATACTCCAGAATCAGCAAACAAAAACACATTTTTAGACAATTTTTCATTTTTAAAAACAGTATGACACCCAGAATTAAGCTTATTTGCATCCTGTTTATAACAATCAGCATATATATATTTTTACCAAATGATTGGAGTTCACTTTTGGTGAAATCAATAGACTGGACGTGATTTGGAAAAGCACACACCAATCTATAAAAGTTTGTACAGGTGTCAATGCTTATCAGAGCAAAAAATGTCTTCTGCAATAAATACAAGAACACAATGGCTTCCATCATTCTTAAACGGAAGACGTTTGGAACCAGCAACACTATCTAGAAATGACCGCCCAGATAAACCCATCACGATATCTCAGGTTTTCGTCACGTATACACAAATGGCATGTAAAATATTCGTGCCATGCACACGTAAAAGGACGGTTGGAGATGAGAGAACCTTCCCAGAAGGACAACCGTTTTCGCGGCACTCCACCAATTAGGCCAGATGGTAGCCAGCTTGCATGCTCGACATAAACCAGTCTTCAGTGACGAGCACAGCCGGCATGGAGTTTCCTAAATGCACCTAAAGGAGACCATTTGAAACAAGATAATTGGATATATTGGAACCAAACCCTTTGACCGGGAAGCCAAACATCATGACAGAAGAAACAACCGTTCACATACGTGTGTGTGGCGTGGTACTGCATGCATGACAGCACGGCCATTACGTTTCCTGGAATCCACAATCTGACGGGGCTTTGTTTCATGAAATATTCTCACTTTCTCTCAGGGCTACTTTGGTCCAGTGACAGATGACTTGGCTGGCAGTACCATTAGATGCAATACAGTTGCATGGGTTTGGGTCGAGGACTTCAATCAACTTGTACACAATCACTTCACAGTGCCCTTACTCACGACCCGCTCCGCATCCACCATTTGGATTGCATTAAGCCCCATCGCATCTCCCATCTCTCATCCCCTTTAACTCAAAAGCCTTAAAATGGGATGGAGTAAAATGAGGAGTGGGGGAGTGGGAGCCTATCTCAGAAGATGGATTGCAAATAGACACGGGGGGGAGGTTGAGATGGGAGAAAATATAGAGGGGAAGAGGGAGAGAAAGAGAAGGACACAGAGATAAAATCAAGTCGAAATAGGTGTGTGTGTGGGTTTAGGATTTATCTTATGTGGATACTCATTACCTGGAATGGGTACAACCCTGATGGGAACCGGAACACTTGGAGAAACAGAGGAACATGTTCGCTACTGTGATAAACAGGTTGACACGTCCAGTAGAATTACTGTTACGAGATAAATGGCAGAAGTGTCTTGGAGACAATTCAGGATCTGGCTCGAATCTCGGTGACATTGTCGCTAACTCCCCAGAGCAATATATTCACGTATTGTGGTGTGTCAGTGCTTTTGCAGTGGGGGACCTCTTACATACAACACAGTTCAGGGATGTTGCCTGGCTGCCATTAAATTAGATTTCTGTTGATGAGATCAGAGCTTTTATGTGCTGCTGGAAGGATTAAGATTTTATTGGTCTTTTATTGGGTACCTTTGGCGAGTGGGTACGGGAGATAAATATCCCTGGAACAGGGAATCAGAAGAGTTTTTGAGGGAGAACAGAAATTACTGGTGGAATATTGAGAGATGTTACACGTCTGAATCATTATTCAATGTTCCAATTGAACACATGTGAGCGAACGTTGTCGAATCAGCGTAACCTAGGCTAGTTGAAAGAGGAGAGCTAAAGTACATGTGGGCAGGCATTGTATTAGCTCTATAAAATCAATTCTAGAAACTCAACAAATATCGCTATCGTATGTTTGTTTTTAACTCCTACTGCTTTACGTAACACCTTTACTGCTGACTTGCAACAAATGGAGAAAGTGAATAAACGTTTTATCTTCACACACGCTGTGATTTGAGTGTATCTACCTTGGGGCCTTTGTAGCAGTTTGTCTTTTATCTGATTCCCACATGCCACACCTACACACAGCAGGGGGGTAAGTATGCTAAAGATACAAGTGTCTTGAATAACTTCTGTGAAATTTCAATAAATTCCCAGGATTTCCAACCAGCAAAGTATTGTTACAAAGATATCTACCTCAGGTTGCTGAAAATGTATCCGAAAGGTGAAATTTGATTAAAAAAAAGGTCATTGAAATTCCCAGGTCAATGAAATGACAACTATACAAAGACCTCCATCAATAATTGGTTGGGATGTAGTTTTTATGGAAAATAATTTAGAAGTCAGTACGTCTTAGCCTTATATTATCAAAACCTTATATTTGACCAAAAATGTGTAACAAGGTACGTAATAATAATAACAGGCACAGTCAACGGAAGGTATGCAACAAAAATAACCTGTAGGTTTTGCCACAACTCATCTCCCAGATGTTTATGGAGTCATTTTAACTCTAAATGGCACACCTAATTTGATTAGTCAAATCTTGATGATTAGCTGAGAACATTTTTAATATAGTTGCAACTCAGAGAAGATTTGGACGTTAATTAAACGCTGAAAAGTTCCACGTCTTAACAGGATTAAAGAAACGTTATGCAACTGCTAATACCTGGCACTGAGATTTTCTTTGACGTTCTCATATTTAATTGTAATGAGAGCGACAAAACAACAAAAAGGCCAACTAGCCAACTGGATGAACTTAAATACGCTTACTAACGACATTAAACAAGGAACAGGTGAAAATTATAATTACTAGACAAGACCAAAGGTGTGTTAACTTTCACTGAGTTGTGTGGTGTTCAACAGAAAGTACGAATAAAGGACGACTAGCCCTTCTAGTTGTCACAGTAAGTCTTTTCAGGGAATTTTTTGGGGGGGTTCGTCACTGCATTTGCCTGTCACATGGTCGGACAAAACGCCACCACTAATGGCTATCCCAGAGGAGATATGAGTTGAGTTCAAAGAAAGACAGTATAACAATGAATGAATGTGGTCAAATTGATAATCATTCTTATTTCCCTTTGAGATCAGATCTTGGATATAGTGTCTAGTTTACTGTGACAGACAGTCGTACATCAAATCAAATGTATTTTATGAAGCCCTTTTTACAACAAAGTTGTCACAAAGTGCTTTTACAAAAACCCAGTCTGAATCCGACAGAGCACATATTCACAAGTTCATACACAGCTAGGAAAAACTTCGCATTTAGGCAGAAATGTAGAGAGGAACCAGGCTCTTCCGGCTGTGCTGGGTGAACTTATGAAACTAAACTGACTTATGTTTAGTCAGTTTAGTTTAATAATTATTAAATGCATTTTTTTTAAGTGCAAAGAGTCTTATAAAATAGAATAGTTCAGGTTAAATAAAGTCAACATCACACTCGTGTTTACTTTTCTTATTCACTCGATCATTATTTTTGGGCAAAACAACAGCAATGATGGACCAACCTGATTTATTCTACGATGTCCATGGGCGTCATGTGCGGAGAGGGTTGGGTTTTAGGAAATCCAGGTTAAAAGACATTCCACCCTGATTACAGGAATACTGAAGGATTTAGGAAAACATCCTGGAATTATTAGGTCTCTAGGAAATGCTCAAGTCGCGGTCAAGAGATTAATAAGGAATGTTCTGAAACTGTTTACTGCACATCTTTGTGCCATTAACAGAAATAACATTTTGGAATCATAGTTGGCTACTTGACATACCCATGTTTTTGATTACAGAGAAACAATTAAAGACATATAGAGAGTATTAGAAACGTGAGTGTGTGGATTTGTGGGATTTCAATGCCTGTGGTGCAGTCTGAAAGAATAGCTTTAACAGATATTGTATTTCCTCTAGAGATAGATGAATGCCACTAGATGATGGGAAGGTTGCATTTATTCTACGCAATTATTTTACTCTAAAATGTCTGTGACATCTTAAATCCCGTTGACAGTCAGAGCTGACGCTACCACAAGGCTGTTATTATTCTGTTTGATTTTCATCTGTAGATCAATAAATTAGGCCGACGTACATATTGTTCGCACGCAAACTGATACAACAACACAAAGGTTCAGGCCCAATTTCACATTGTGTTTCAATTAGATTGTTTAGCATTTTTATTTGTATGCCGTGGCCCCAAAAGGCAAAGCCCTCTATACATATTTCTTGTGTTTTATATAGATTTTTTATAAGCTTGGTGTGTGTTTTTATTAGAAGTTGAGACATTTCAAGAAAAAATCTGGTGCAGAACTTAGGACACGTAAATGGAATATATGTTTATATTTGGCTTGAAGCCTAAGCTAGCATTGTAGCCAGAGAAGAAAAAGGTTTGCAGCTGCAACCTAAAATCAACAGCATCACTCAGCTTTCCTATCTGCCCCCGGTTCTTAACCGGAGACCAAGCATCTCACTAGATGCCAACTCTATAACAGTTATGCACAACCAGTGTGTGAACGTGTGTGTGTGTGTGTGTGTCGCTCAGGTCTGCATGTGAATGAGCTAATGGCCTTGTCCGTCACTCAGGCTGGAGGGGGAGTTTGTGGGTGGAGGAAGCATCACAGCCGGGGTCAGAGGTCGTGTCGCCCTGAATTACAAGACAATGAAGGAGAAGGTGTCAGCCATCCAGGCCTAAGCCTACTACACAGGACCAGAGAGCCTCACACATTCTCACACACGCACACACACACACACACACACAGTGATCAGGGAAGAGTCTTACCCGTGACGTTTTCCCCATGGGGTCACCATGAGAATGTGATGGCGGCTTTCTCTATTATCTATCTCCACTGGGGTCTGAACTCAGGAATGCATTCTCCAGCCAGAGGATGGTTCCGCCGTTGTTGTTCGAACATTCCTTCAAAGCCCTCTTTGTGAGGTTAAAGCCACCCTCCTCTCCTCTCGCACCAATCAAAGAGCAGCAGCAATGTGAAGCTTTAGCTATAGAGGTGACTAGTAATGAGCTGTTCCTGTCCATACTTTTCTTATATAAAAGTTAGGTCAGAAAGTGCTAACTGAAAGACTGGTATTTATTGGCATTCTTTAACTATGATACATTGATATTCATTTGAGACTATGTAGTTATTAATTAACTGCCCCTGAAGTCATTGGTTCACTGTTCTGATGAGAAACTGCGGCAGGGGGTTCAAATCCTGGTCTCGGTTAATGGACGATCCCCAGGGCTTCACGCGTGGCAGTGCAAATTGGCTCAGCACTGTCCACGGGGGGGTTGGTATCCCTCTAGAGAGAGACTCATTGTGTGCTAAGGACTAAATGTGCAAATTGTACTCCTCAAAAAACTGAGAAAGAACAATAAACATTTAACTATAATTGCTTAGCAGCTTATGGATAGCTTTGCAATAGAGAGAGCAGAGCGACCAAACTTATGGTGGGTTTCGTGGTCCCGTTTCACTGTTTGTCCCACCAGAACAGGCTTTTAGAGCCTAGGTCCAGAAGATCAGGCGGGGTCATCTGTAAAATCTCCTGCCTCTGCAACTTATGGTCTTAACTCCCTATGGGTGACAGTGATGAATGACTCCTGGCACGGTTGGTCTTGGATTCAGGGCTGGTGATGACACCAGGGCACAGCATAGATGGATGAGCCATTTACACCCCGGCTTCACGCTGCGTTCACCCATCTACATTCTCAAGGGTTTTCAATAAAATTAGTCTTTATGGGGTTTTGGATCTATGCCAGTATAATGTTACAGTTTTCCAGTGGGGATTACATTTGGCATATGGGGTGATGTGAATATTTGCCATTCCCATCGAATACGTGATTCAATTATCTGTCCTTTTGCGGGACGGGATTTGTCAACATCTGTTTTGGGTTGATCTTATTTATAGAACATTTAATGTGCACTGAATACCATTTAGTTGAATACACAGGCAAGAATGCTTCTACTCAATTGAAAGTCCAAAAACAGGTTGCACACGCTTGTCTCGCTTATGTGTATTTAAGCACATTTTATCAAGCGGGAGACACTAAAATAATCTCTTTCACAGTCCAAGATTTAGTCAGTGGGATTATGTCACCCTACGTCTTTGACAGGACATAGAAATGCCCGTACAAAGAAAAGCATTTCACAGAATGCATTCACATGAACACACTTTAACAGTACAATGGCACTGAATAGAGGTCACATTGGTTGAATACAATAAAGGACATCTATTCAATGCATTTACATTGAAGGTCTGGAATGTGTGTTTCTATGCATTATGGACTCGACCGTTTCACCGCCATGAATGATGTTGGTTTAATGGTATCTGGCTGGTGACATCACCTGAATAGACTGGGCATACATGGTAGCACTAATCTGAAAGCCCAGGGGCCTGTTCTTTACGGAGTGGACGGTCGTGAAGTATGTTTTTCTCTATTATATGCAAGAACAGATTTTCTAAAATAGACAATCACACCATCATATTTTGGGGAAATTCCATCAACCCGAGTTGTTCTTGAAGGGCAATGCTGTGATTTTCTCTCGACAAGTCATTAGTCAACTCTGTCCCAGGATGGAATTGGCGTTATTAGCATTGTACAGATTCATGAGCTGAATCTGTGCGCCTCGGGCTACAATAGGCACATTGCATGTAAAAAAAATCGATGCGCACCGGTGGAATTTGGTCACTTCACACTGGCACTATTCAAACTATTTTCTGTAGCAACCACACACACTCTGTTACCCGGCACTGATGTCATCAGTATCCAGCACATTGTAGGTGTCTGTTCATGAAGTTACGTATATGAACTGCTGCTTCCTGAAAGAAATTGCACAGATCGATACCATTTATGAACTAAGCTGACCGGTAAACTCAGCATCAGTAGATCAGAAGTATCAGCTTGGTCGAAAACGGGATTCATATTGCAAAAAGGGGAAGGGTTATTTCCAGGACTTTAACATTGATAGGTTTTTTGACAGAGGGGGTGTGGTTGAACAGAGGGGGTGTGGTTGAACAGAGGGGGTGTGGTTGAACAGAGGGGGTGTGGTTGAACAGAGGGGGTGTGGTTGAACAGGGGTGTGGTTGAACAGATGGGGTGTGGTTGAACAGAGGGGGTGTGGTTGAACAGAGGGGGAGTGGTTTAACAGAGAGGGGTGTGGTTAGACATAGCACAAATCTATGGGTTATATCTACCCCCCAAAAGCAAAAAAATCAACAAACAAACAAAATACACACATTTAGGGAATAGCGCCCATATATCACCAGGCCTCTAATCACACATCACACTTGTATCTAATGCTGCAAGGTTATCAATATCGTTCATTTAAAGGCCGTACATCAATCCACCATGGCTCTGCAAAATCAGCCCAGCTAGGAAGCCATATCCGAATGAAATAAAACACACTGTCTAAAAACATTTATGGGTGCAGAAATGAAACCAAGCAGCTAGGTATAACTCCATGTGTTATTTTATAAACAGGTAATGGAGTAGAGAATTACAATCTGGCAGCCTTCCTGGGCCAGAATGAAACCCAACAGCTATGGATAGCGGTATCTGGTATGTAAAAAATGCCACCCTCCTTTCTCTCTTTCCGTATGGAATTTTTCCTCTCAGCCTTGCTTTAAACTACTTTTGTCTGAACTATTGTAGGAACACGCGATTACGTTACAAGTGAACATATCTACCATGCATTTATGTTAAAAAAGTGTGTGGAATTGAACCACTGCATAGGGCTCAGAAGGCAATGTAATCGCGGTTCTTACAATTGTTCACAGGATATTAACCCAAATCCTAACCCTAACATGACAAAACTAGCCCTAACCTTAACCCTAACATTACAAAACTAACCTTAACTCTAACATTACGAAACTATCCCTAGGAAAGTAACTTTAACGAAAACCTAGAGCGAGCCCGGCGTTTTGCCACTGTAAGTTGTGTTTTGCCACAATAAGTAGAGCTCAGGGTGGTACAGTGGGTATAGCACTTGCCTACCGGGCCGTAGGCAGATGTTTAATTCCACTCCACCTGCATGATGTGATTTCTTGCCTTTTACTTCTTAATTACGTTTTACTAGTAACGTAATCTCGTGTTTCTATAATACTTCCCAGGGAACGTCATTGTTGTGATATACGGTTGATTTTTTTCCATGCCCAATTTACTGACCTACCTCATCCTGTATTATCTGTATATTGACTACTTTATCCTGTATTGCCATGTAGAATCCCACTGCTATTTTCACTCTTGTACTCTGTGTATTTATTGTGTAACTGTATGTTGCCTTGCACATTTTTGCCTTATCTTGGCCAGATCGTCGTTGCAAATGACAATCTGTCCTCAATCGGCCTACTTGGTTACATAAAAACGTTTAAAACATTTCCCTGGCCTCCTATCTGCCCAGAAGTGTCTGTTAAATGTGTTGGACCAACAAGTCTAATCCATGGCTGCTCCTCGCAACTGGAAATGGAAGGATCTGCTGTCTTGGTGACAGACACCACAAAACTGCCTTTAAGCCTTGTCACTACAACTCTGAGTTCTTTCGAAAAACATCTGGCACATTTCAAATGATTAGAAAACGAATTGACAGGCTAGACAAACAAAACTGTACACAAGCTACATCTTCTTGCCGTATCATGTTGGCAGCTTTATCACAGTTTATGATGTTGTGAAATTGACTGTTTGATTTAAGTATGTGGGAGAGTTTGTTCCAAGCATGAGCTGCACATTTGGCATTATGAATGCTTCTTGTCTGTTAATTAGTTTACAGTCGTGTCATATTTATCAAAAGACTGGCCACGTACTCTAAACTCACATATCAACCACATGCCAAATGAAAACAGGGGCCATATCCAGGGAATCTATTTGTTAAAAACAGAATGTTTTGCAGTTAACTCTTGATTAGTCTTGATTCCCATTGCTAAAGGGGTTATGTTGTAATTAACTCATATTTATTTTAAGAGAGACTAGCGCGACCGTAACGCGGAGTTAAACTCTGCTTCTCTATTTGGTTCTGTCCAACCGCTCTTATGTCATACCACATTGCAGACTGGCCACGTTGGACAACATCATGACAAAAGGAATAACGTGCTCTTGAACTGGAGTAAACAGTGAATAGGGATGTTGATGACTTAAGTTAAGACACATCTGTTTTGGTAGTGTAAGATCAGGAGGCAAAAAGGCTCAAAAAGTAAATACAACATGAATATATAAATATATTTAAACACAGCAAGATTATCAACCATTATGCATAAACCTGCAAATCTCTTCAAATAAACCTTTACAGACACAGGTTCAGCTTAACCCGTTGGTCTACCCAGTGCTGCGGGGCGGTCATTAAATACCATCTCACCAGGGGAGGGGGGGCAAATCAGCACCAACCGCTCAGCTTCCCAACCCCCTGCAGCAATGGAGCTGGGAGAGTAGGAATGAAAAGAGACATTACGAGAAACGGGATAAATGAAGTCTAATAACTGGGGAGGACGGAGAAAGGAAGAGTGGGAGAAAGGGTAGAGAAAATGTGAAGGGAGAAGGAGACGAGGAAGCATCATTTACATATGTGTCGTTAGGGGCAACAGCCTAGCGGTTTAAACTTAGACGGGTAATTGAGAATCTGAGGTGTCGTTCTGTAGATAAATGTAACCAGAATTGTGTCTGGAAGTCATTCTGGATAAATGATGAAATGTGATGTTTTCATGATATATTTTTGCTCATTTGTACAACGTGACAGTTTTCTGTTGGCACCAGGCTGACCAATAGCGTATAAACTAAGGGAACCGACCACAAAAAATGCAACATGGCAGAAGTGGCAGTGCAAAAATGTCTTACTACAGCTAATGGCTATACAGTCCAGTAGGCCTGTGCATTAAAACACTAATTAGAGTGAGGGGAAATACGCTTTGAGTTAACACAGTAAGCGTGAAAAGACACCTAACCTCACCACACCTCACAACAAACTGATTATTTTATGTACCAATGTAAAAATAATCAGTTTGTTCTGAGTGCTTTCTTCAAAAATTTTAATTTGCCACCTAATATGCAGTGTCCGCAATAACATCAAGTAGCCATACACAATGAGTTTAATTAAGTGAAGACAGTAAAACATTCATACACACTTTGTCCTTCATACCAATGTATTTCCAGGTTAACTAAGGTGAAGTAAGGATGACTTTTCCCTGTTTGTACCCTGAGAGCTTTCTCCTGATTAACGACAGGTTCGTAAAAAATGTGTGTTCCTCTGCGTCTGGATGTCTCAGCTGCCAAGCCCATTAAGGCATTTACAGCAGGAGCGAGGTGAGAATCTGTTTTATAACATGCCACCTGTTCAACCTCCCACCACACCACCAGCTTCAGACCAGACTGTCAATTTAGCCTAAAGACCTGTCCTAAATGGCACTGTGATCCCTACATAGTCCACTACGTTGAACCAAATGAGTGATGTGTAGGATAGAGCCCAACCAACCCCTTTTGGCCTTTCTGCCACACTTCCTCATCCATACAATACATTTCCTGTTTAACATGTAATCCTGATTGGTTGAACTGTGAAGAAAACTTCAGTTGTTAATAATAACCTGCCACTGAAGTGATACAAAATAAGCATGTTCCTATGTATTTGAGCAACCACACCCAAGGTCTCAAACCCATCACACCTGCACTGCCGTATTGTCAAAACAGGGACGACCAGGTAAACAAGGACAGAAATGACCAGGTAAACAAGGACAAGGACGACCAGGTAAACAAGGACAGAGATGACCAGGTAAACAAGGGCAGGGACGACCAGGTAAACAAGGACAGGGACGACCAGGTAAACAAGGACAGGGACGACCAGGTAAACAAGGACAGGGACGTCCAGGTAAACAAGGACAGGGACGACCAGGTAAACAAGGACAGGGACGTCCAGGTAAACAAGGACAGGGACGACCAGGTAAACAAGGACAGGGACGTCCAGGTAAACAAGGACAGGGACGACCAGGTAAACAAGGACAGGGACGACCAGGTAAACAAGGACAGGGACGTCCAGGTAAACAAGGACAGGGACGACCAGGTAAACAAGGACAGGGACGTCCAGGTAAACAAGGACAGGGACGACCAGGTAAACAAGGACAGGGACGACCAGGTAAACAAGGACAGAGATGACCGGGTAAACAAGGACAGAGATGACCAGGTAAACAAGGACAGGGACGACCAGGTAAACAAGGACAGGGACGACCAGGTAAACAAGGACAGGGACGACCAGGTAAACAAGGACAGAGATGACCAGGTAAACAAGGACAGAGATGACCAGGTAAACAAGGACAGGGACGACCAGGTAAACAAGGACAGGGACGACCAGGTAAACAAGGACAGGGACGACCAGGTAAACAAGGACAGGGACGAACGGGTAAACAAGGACAGGGACCAGGTAAACAAGGACAGGGACGACCAGGTAAACAAGGACAGAGATGACCGGGTAAACAAGGACAGAGATGACCAGGTAAACAAGGACAGGGACGACCAGGTAAACAAGGACAGGGACGACCAGGTAAACAAGGACAGAGATGACCGGGTAAACAAGGACAGAGATGACCAGGTAAACAAGGACAGGGACGTCCAGGTAAACAAGGACAGGGACGACCAGGTAAACAAGGACAGAGATGACCGGGTAAACAAGGACAGAGATGACCAGATAAACAAGGACAGGGACGACCAGGTAAACAAGGACAGGGACGACCAGGTAAACAAGGACAGGGACGACCAGGTAAACAAGGACAGGGACGACCAGGTAAACAAGGACAGGGACGACCAGGTAAACAAGGACAGGGACGACCAGGTAAACAAGGACAGGGACGACCAGGTAAACAAGGACAGAGATGACAAGGTAAACAAGGACAGGGACGTCCAGGTAGGCTCTAGGGAGTGACTACAGGAATCTTCTGGCAGAATCCAGATCTGCAACAAAATCTGGTGGACTTTGAACAGGTCTCTAGGCCAGACTCAGGCCCTCCTATGACTAAACAGGGCAACAGAAAGATGAAAGGGTGCGTTCTCTAGATCGAAAAGTGGAACTCAGCATATTGCCTTACTCCCATGGCACATAAACTACTGCAGCACAACAATTTAGGACTACGGTGGAGTACGAGGGGGGGGTGTTGCGTATAGGTGGCATAGTATCTAGGAGGAATCCTCCACCCGTTACCAGCTGAAGGGCAGTCTTACCAGCCGAACACATTACACCCAGACTGCACTTCATCATGGGCTCTACGGAAGAGAGGAGTCTTCTGGAAAGACTTAGAGGTTGAGGGTGAGTCTGTGCCTCTCACATGGATCGGCAGAACATTCCACAATAATGATGCATTATGGGAGAAAGCCCCGCCTCCAGCTGTTTGTTTAGATATTCTAGGTAAGGAGGCCCGAGCAAATCCATGTAGATCAACAGTGAAACATTCCCACAACAATCAGCGAGGAAAGAGAGACAAGTTCTGGTGTGTGTTGATTAAATGTTTTGTTTCTAGTGATGATTCTAGCAGCCGTAATTGCCACTAATTGAACCACGTTTGGTGTCTTATTGGGGTATGCCAAAAAGACAAGTATTGGGGTCCTTCACAGTTTTATGTGAGTTGACTGTAAAGAGTCCCAGTTCATTGTTCTGACATTATTTATATTTTCTTCTTTCACCCGAATATTAGCATTGAATTATTTCATGATTTGAAAGTTAAACATGCTGACATACTGCCCCTCCAAATTGCAAACTGAGCCACCATGAGATGAGGACTGCAGGCCGTGTTTAAGGTTGTGGCACACTGTGGGAACTGAAGACCTTGCAACCAGTTGGCGCTCGTCTTACCTCCGATTTCTAACTCACCTCATGCTGTGTTTTGATGATCACCCACAGCTAGCATCTAGCGCTTAGCATTTAGCCTGTTGTAGCGTTGGTTGCTGAACAGCATCTCAGAGTGAGGAGCAGAGATTATCTACTGCTTGTGCGCATCTGATCGTAGAGTCCCCACTGAGATATATTCAGTGTTAACGGAATGAGGTGCTAATTGCTTTCGAGTCTGAGAGCAAACCAAGGGCACATATAAGCCTTTAGAAAAGCTGTGGACAGAGGCAAATGGTAGGAAATAGGAAGATTTGAACAACAGAGCCTCAGACAAACCTATAGCTACTGTAATTGCGCACTGGCAGTGTTTACTGTGGCAGGTTGAAAGGTTACCAACAAACTGTATATAGTGTTATTGTAAAATATGCAGTAAATATGTCATCTGAAACAAAAATGTATTTTAAAGGTCAAATTCCCACTCTCGAAGGGCACCAAATTCCTGCATTTTATTTTTGAAGTAGTCTGTAGTTTTAACAGGGGTGTGACTGGGTGTGGACTAAGCCCTCACTGTCTTTAAATGCCAGAAACACCTCTGCCCTTCTCACAGTGTGCCTGTTATAATCCAATAACCAGCAATCATCTTCCTTTTCATGCACTGACAAACTTTGATGGACCTTTCAGAATAACGCTGAAGGAGAAGGGAACTCGCAGTAACCATGAAAGCATTTGGGGGACAGAAAGTTCGTGACCTCCCCCTCTTCCCCCCACCCGCTGTTACTCATCAGGGCCTAAAGGGGACAGGAAACACTCTCTGCCACCATTAGCCCGCCACTGACACCGCTAGCTTTCACGTGAGCCTAGGAGACGGGACAGGAAGCACGCTGTCGCCACGGGTGATAAAGAGAGTAATCGTGCATTTAACTTCGGGGGTTCTCACATGGAGCCCAGGCCAGCCTATATCCCTCTACTACAGTGGACAGAGAGGGAGGGGATGGCTGGTTATAAACCATGGGGAAGATGAGATCCATCAATAAGACACACAGTCACACACACACCAGAGATAGAGGTGGTAGCAGCTAGTATATAACCTCCTCTTGATCACATCCACTCCAGGAAATGAAAGTGAAGAAGCCAGCTGATTTATATGAATGCGTACCGTGTTAAAGGTTTTCGTCTGACACAGACATAGATATAGAGAGTGATAATTTATGAGTCCGGATGTTACTATAATGGTGAACATCAGAGGAGTGTCATAGCAGGATGTTACTGTAATGGTGAACATCAGAGGAGTGTCATAGAAGATGTTACTATAATGGTGAACATCAGAGGAGTGTCATAGAAGATGTTACTATAATGGTGAACATCAGAGGAGTGTCATAGAAGATGTTACTATAATGGTGAACATCAGAGGAGTGTCATAGAAGATGTTACTATAATGGTGAACATCAGAGGAGTGTCATAGAAGATGTTACTATAATGGTGAACATCAGAGGAGTGTCATAGAAGATGTTACTATAATGGTGAACATCATCATAGAAGGATGTTACTATAATGGTGAACATCAGAGGAGTGTCATAGAAGATGTTACTATAATGGTGAACATCAGAGGAGTGTCATAGAAGATGTTACTATAATGGTGAACATCAGAGGAGTGTCATAGAAGATGTTACTATAATGGTGAACATCAGAGGAGTGTCATAGAAGATGTTACTATAATGGTGAACATCAGAGGAGTGTCATAGAAGATGTTACTATAATGGTGAACATCAGAGGAGTGTCATAGAAGATGTTACTATAATGGTGAAACATCAGAGATGTTACTATAATGGTCATAGTGAAGATGTTACTATAATGGTGAACATCAGAGGAGTGTCATAGAAGATGTTACTATAATGGTGAACATCAGAGGAGTGTCATAGCAGGATGTTACTATAATGGTGAACATCAGAGGAGTGTCATAGAAGATGTTACTATAATGGTGAACATCAGAGGAGTGTCATAGAAGATGTTACTATAATGGTGAACATCAGAGGAGTGTCATAGAAGATGTTACTATAATGGTGAACATCAGAGGAGTGTCATAGAAGATGTTACTATAATGGTGAACATCAGAGGAGTGTCATAGAAGATGTTACTATAATGGTGAACATCAGAGGAGTGTCATAGAAGATGTTACTATAATGGTGAACATCAGAGGAGTGTCATAGAAGATGTTACTATAATGGTGAACATCAGAGGAGTGTCATAGAAGATGTTACTATAATGGTGAACATCAGAGGAGTGTCATAGAAGATGTTACTATAATGGTGAACATCAGAGGAGTGTCATAGAAGATGTTACTATAATGGTGAACATCAGAGGAGTGTCATAGAAGATGTTACTGTAATGGTGAACATCAGAGGAGTGTCATAGAAGATGTTACTATAATGGTGAACATCAGAGGAGTGTCATAGAAGATGTTACTATAATGGTGAACATCAGAGGAGTGTCATAGAAGATGTTACTATAATGGTGAACATCAGAGGAGTGTCATAGAAGATGTTACTATAATGGTGAACATCAGAGGAGTGTCATAGAAGATGTTACTGTAATGGTGAACATCAGAGGAGTGTCATAGAAGATGTTACTGTAATGGTGAACATCAGAGGAGTGTCATAGAAGATGTTACTGTAATGGTGAACATCAGAGGAGTGTCATAGAAGATGTTACTGTAATGGTGAACATCAGAGGAGTGTCATAGAAGATGTTACTATAATGGTGAACATCAGAGGAGTGTCATAGAAGATGTTACTGTAATGGTGAACATCAGAGGAGTGTCATAGAAGATGTTACTGTAATGGTGAACATCAGAGGAGTGTCATAGAAGATGTTACTGTAATGGTGAACATCATCAGAAGATGTTACTGTAATGGTGAACATCAGAGGAGTGTCATAGAAGATGTTACTGTAATGGTGAACATCAGAGGAGTGTCATAGAAGATGTTACTGTAATGGTGAACATCAGAGGAGTGTCATAGAAGATGTTACTATAATGGTGAACATCAGAGGAGTGTCATAGAAGATGTTACTGTAATGGTGAACATCAGAGGAGTGTCATAGAAGATGTTACTATAATGGTGAACATCAGAGGAGTGTCATAGAAGATGTTACTATAATGGTGAACATCAGAGGAGTGTCATAGAAGATGTTACTGTAATGGTGAACATCAGAGGAGTGTCATAGAAGATGTTACTATAATGGTGAACATCAGAGGAGTGTCATAGAAGATGTTACTATAATGGTGAACATGTGTGAACATCAGAGGAGTGTCATAGAAGATGTTACTGTAATGGTGAACATCAGAGGAGTGTCATAGAAGATGTTACTATAATGGTGAACATCAGAGGAGTGTCATAGAAGATGTTACTGTAATGGTGAACATCAGAGGAGTGTCATAGAAGATGTTACTATAATGGTGAACATCAGTGAGAAGAGTTACTATAATGGTGAACATAGAAGATGTTACTGTAATGGTGAACATCAGAGGAGTGTCATAGAAGATGTTACTATAATGGTGAACATCAGAGGAGTGTCATAGAAGATGTTACTATAATGGTGAACATCAGAGTGTCATAGAAGATGTTCTATAATGAACAGAAGATAGAAGATGTTACTGTAATGGTGAACATCAGAGGAGTGTCATAGAAGATGTTACTGTAATGGTGAACATCAGAGGAGTGTCATAGAAGATGTTACTGTAATGGTGAACATCAGAGGAGTGTCATAGAAGATGTTACTATAATGGTGAACATGAGTGTCATAGAAGATGTAATGGTGAACATCAGAGGAGTGTCATAGAAGATGTTACTGTAATGGTGAACATCAGAGGAGTGTCATAGAAGATGTTACTGTAATGGTGAACATCAGAGGAGTGTCATAGAAGATGTTACTATAATGGTGAACATCAGAGATGTTACTGTAAGTGTCATAGAAGATGTTACTGTAATGGTGAACATCAGAGGAGTGTCATAGAAGATGTTACTAGAAGATAATGGTGAACATCAGAGGAGTGTCATAGAAGATGTTACTGTAATGGTGAACATCAGAGGAGTGTCATAGAAGATGTTACTATAATGGTGAACATCAGAGGAGTGTCATAGAAGATGTTACTGTAATGGTGAACATCAGAGGAGTGTCATAGAAGATGTTACTATAATGGTGAACATCAGAGGAGTGTCATAGAAGATGTTACTATAATGGTGAACATCAGAGGAGTGTCATAGAAGATGTTACTATAATGGTGAACATCAGAGGAGTGTCATAGCAGGATATCAGTGTAATGGTGAACAACACACTGTGCTCTCACTATTAGTACTGATGTGTTTACCACGATCTCATTCACAGGCAAATCAATTAAAACCTGGGTTTGTTTTGAGGACTAGTTGCACCCTATGAACATATGCTAGTGTGGTTATTAGGACACACTTCATGATTCATGTATCTGGATATTGCAACATATACCCTAACCCAGTGACATATAGGGGAATGGATTATGAAATGGAGAAATGACCTCTGCATTTCCAACACTGTTCTTCTTCCAGGAGCGATGGGTTCCTAAAGCAGCACCAAACTTACCAATTAGCACTAACTGTATCAATTCTAAAGGTTCTAGTGTGGACTGGAACAAATCCATTCCGAATGGATTACTTATCCACTTTCAATAGTTGGATAGGAAAAAAAGGATGACGAAATTACCTCAGGAAGACCCTGGAGGTATAGATAGACTCAGTCACAAGCTCTCTTCTGTCCCTCACACCCCTTCATCTCATTCCTCTTTTAAGGGAGGGATTCACTCATCTGTTTCTTCACACCCAAACTAGCATAACAATGTGTCCAGGCTCCAGAGGAGGGGATTATGCAGTAGTTGGACCTCCTAAGGGGCTGTTGTTTCCCGTGGCAGACAGAGCTAGAGCAGGAATCCTTCAGCACAAAGTGCTAAGTAAGCTAGTTTTAATGTGGCACTGGAATCAAGGCATACCGTCATCTCCCAAGTTCCGTCATGTAAGGCCCATTTCGAGATTTCAGATTTCTTAGTGGACTATATATCGATTGTTAAAATCTAGAAAATGTTGAGATTAGTGAAATGGTTCCCACGTGGAATTGTTTACCACTCATGGGAGACACAAGGAATCTGGAAGTTTCCACTCCAGAACACGGGCTTAGGTTTAAGTGAGCCTTCTACGCTGCTAAAGGCTTGCTGTAAATAGTTTCATTATGAGGTCCTGTTGACGGGTTTTTCCAGACGCTGTTCCAGACATTTTCCTCTAGACAGTTTATTCTGTAATACACGTCAGCCATAATCGATAGCAGGCCCAGCGTCAGACACTCAGGCCAGTTCCGTAAACCAACACATCGATACCTGCTGAGTGCCGAAGTTGGGTTGTATTCAATAATGCACACTGTAGCAAACAGTTTAGCAACGTTGTTCCACTCGGCATATATTGCATCTATCAATCTTGTACTTGTATTGGACAAGACACTAAACCCCCTCCTCTTTCTCCTCTTCTTTTTCTCATTCTTACCTGTGGTGATGCCTGTGCGTTACAGTTTCATTGACTAATAACACTAAGCCTAAGGTAGGAAGACAAAGACAGAGCCATGCTAGCTCTGTTATAACTCAAAAAGAGCCACTAGATTCAAAGCATACTAATGCATACTAATACCTCATGCTGTGTTTTTTGTTGACCCCCGTAGCTAGCATCTAACACATAGCGTTTAGTCTTATTGAATTGCTGGATGCTAGAGGTCAGCTTTGAGCCAATTAGAATATGTGAGAAGAAACGCTTGTCAACAAGAGCGAGAAAACTGGGTATTTCTTGAGCGAAAAAAAGTTGTCAGCAACTGCTAAGAAGTTGTCAATTTAAACTGGACAATTGCTAATTGGGACAAAGGGATAATTATGTGAAACAAACCATTTACAAGCACATCGAAAAGTGTACAAGGGGAAATTAGGGAGCCTTAAATAAAACGTAGAAACACCCTTTTTGTACCCTCCTCTTCCACACACACACACACAACTGATCTCAGACGACCACTGGGTCTTCAACGACCTCTGAATACCCCAGAAGCAGCTAAAAGAAGGGGCCAACCGGTTAGTGAACATTGCTCTGGTGTGGGGTCAGGAGGTATATGTGTTTATGTATGGTTGAGTGGATGGGTGGGGGGACTTCCAGAGTCGTAACTTATCTGAACCGTCACAAGCACACAAAGTGGTTCTACCACATCTCACCACTTACAATCGAACACATGCAGTCTAAATAACCCCAGTGAAAGTGTTTTGGACCAAATGAGGATTATGAGGATTAAAAACTAGCAAGAAAAGAAGCTGGTCAGCAAACAACAACATACTTTTAAAGTGTTCTAGCATGTCCAGCTGGTCACCAGAATAACCGTAAACTGGCATAGTCTATTTCACAACATGAAATGTTTGGGTATGAAATGGGCATGAATGTTCAGTGCCTCACATCACACACACACACATTTCCCGGTCACTCTTTCTGTGCCTTACATCACACACGCACGCACGCACACACACACACACACCTTCCCCGTCAGACCAACGGAGCTCTCTGCTAATTGTTATTTCTCCGGACTTATTGAGATTCCCAGGCAGACTCCTCCTATTCATCCTCATACCTGACATTCCGGTCATATCAACCCCTGTTGTCACCCGTTCCAATGAAAATCACCAGAAGCACGTGTGTACTGTTGGCTGCTATTCTTGTCTACGCCTCGTACTCACAAAGCTATTCAGCCCAGGAAATAGTCAAATACCTAGTAATTGTTCTTGTACTTTTTGTATGTACTTCCCCCACACATTTTCTCATAGTTATTCTCAGTCTGATAAAGCGTGAGAAATGTATTCAATCTACCTTGCTATTCGCCGTAGGGAGAATTCCATAACGAGGCAAATGCCTTGCATATCTTCTGACTGTCCAGGCTAATTAAAGGAATAAACGTACCTATAAAGAAGCTTGAAGCAAGTAGTATTCGAAGCAAGAATGACATTTTGTCTAAATCCTTGCAAACAAAAAGGTGTTGTTCATGTTCCGGGAACATCAGGAAGTTATGTCGTGGGCCCACTTTGACATCCTTCCAACTTCTGTTTGCCGGGCAGGATCTCATAGGAAAACCATATTGATCGCGTGTGTGTGTGTGCCAGATTTTGCTTTTGTACCACAGTTCTGTAATAAGTGAGCTAAAACCTCGGCATTAGCTGCTTGGTGATACCATGTCAATGTCCGACCGATTATCTACTGCCCAAAAGCTGACAAAAAGACAACACCTGGGAAAAGGTCAGAACTACCAGAACACAATGATCTAGACTGTTGAAAACGAAACACTGTACATGAACAGAAGCCTGAAACAGATTGCATTATGGTTAGGAGCTGTGTTGCTTCCTCAGGCCCCGGACAACTTATCGTTATTGAACAAACCATTATAGAATGTGCCAGAAAGGTCTTGAATTCCTCGCAGTTCATGATAGAGTTTGAATCGCCGAAGTGGAGATGACATATGTCCAAATATGGAAGAAAGACAGACCCATATGTCCAAATATGGAAAAGACAAACCCATATGTCCAAATATGGAAAAGACAAACCCATATGTCCAAATATGGAAGAAAGACAGACCCAGATGTCCAAATATGGAAAAGACAAACCCATATGTCCAAATATAGAAAAGACAAACCCATACGTCCAAATATGGAAGAAAGACAAACCCATATGTCCAAATATGGCAGAAAGACAAACCCATATGTCCAAATATGGAAGAAAGACAGACCCATAAGTCCAAATATGGAAGAAAGACAAACCCATATGTCCAAATATGGAAAAGACAAACCCATAAGTCCAAATATGGAAGAAAGACAAGTACCTGTGTGTGTACTTACCACATGACTGCAGGCTTTCTTTCTGCATGTCCGCACATAACTGCTGTTCACTCAAATTCCTCTTGAATACTTTCCATTAATGACATTACAGAGGTGGATCTATAAAGAGGTAGCTTAGGGGTGTATACAGGTGTATAGGTGTATTATACATATAAAACTAGTTAGGTTGCAGGTGAGTTTTGTTTAGAGTTCACAAATGATGACTGGCCTCAGAGTTGAGGGTAAAGTATTCCAAATCTACAAGCTGTGTACATAGCCAGCCATGTATTTACCAGACAGATTTGCTTGTGTCAGATATGCAATCTACGTGGAAAAACTAGTCAACTAAAACCATAAATCACGACTTGGATTCAATTTGAAAGCAGGTTGCAACAGTGTAGGTTTTAAAAGCAACTTCATGCCTATGTCGGCAGCATCTCCGTGAGCAGTAACAAGCATTGAGGTACCATTTGTACCTGCTTAGGAGTGTGTGTGTGTATTTACAGGTTTTACTAACCTGGTGGGGACCAAACATGTGTAAAGTATAGTAAAACTACGAATTGACCTTGTTGATGACCAGTCGCTGGTCGCTATAAAAAAGAAGAATGCTACTTTTAGCTTTTACATTCCAGCAAAAGGTTACAGGTCATGTTAAAGGTTCATTATTGGGTTTAAGTTGAGTTAGGTTTAGGGAAGATGGATGTTTAAACCGGAATAAAATCGCTCTGGATAACAGGATATGCTAAATTACAAAATGATTAAGTCTCCACAAAGATAGATACCATTTAAACTGTGAGTGTTTATAAAGTGGGATTTCCAGTTTCCAAAGAGAGTGAGATGAATTGTACAAAAAGTATGTGACTTTGGATTTTGCCTGTTGACTGCTGTTCATGGCTACATTCCATCTGTAACACTAATCTCTATGTCGTGCACTACTTTTTTACCACGGTTCAACTATGGCCATTCAGGAAGTAAACACATACGTACTGTATGGTGGATTGTAAGGCACACAACCTTTAAATGGTGTGATGCTGTCAGTATGTCACGGTTCAACAATATGACAAGTACAGGAAAGACACACCCATGAGAAGTTAAATCAACAACAGGTTTAGTAGGAAACATTTTGAGACCGAGGCAATAAAAACCACAATCCTGCCATGTGAACCATTATTTATAAAAAAAGACAAACTTCAGAAAGTTCAGATCACAGGAAGAGAACCTCTTACATTTATTTGCAAATTCATTTCACATTGTGAAAAAAAACTCTTGTACAAAATGTCTATGATTTCCAGTAGACAAAATGCAATCTATACACACATGTGATAGCATGTCATTTAATGTATACACACATGTGATAGCATGTCATTTAATCTATACACACATGTGATAGCATGTCATTTAATCAGCACAATGATCATCTTTTAGCAATAGTACACATTTACCCGGGCAAAAAGACTTGTGTAATATACATCATCAATTAGGTTGAGTGAAGATGCCTCTGACAAAAACGTCAGGACCTCAACCAACGTCCGACCTTCAAAAGAAAAGCCACTCATCAAAATCTCAATTGAGAACAACCCTTTGTTCTGTGCAGCTATGGAACCCCTATTGACCTAATGGGTGGAACCCCTGATATTTAGAGCAGCAGTTCTGAAGTGTTGTCGGATAGTTTTGAAGTGTTCTGTGATGCTTGTGGGAAGGTTTGGGAATGGATGTCACATTCCACAATTCTTGTGGCCGCAATCTTTAAGCAATTCATCTTACATAACATAGGACTCAGTAAAAAAATAAATACAAATCACTTTATACATCAAACGTATTTTAGGCGAGATAATGGCTTGTGGTATGGTGTACAGGTTTCATGGGATTTTAATACTACAACATGTCAAGTGGACATCAGGAAGTCTTTGGACATGGGTAAGACAGGGACACGTACATAAAGCTGACACAAACCACAACACAAAGAGAGAAGGCAGTAATGCAAACATACACACCCATGCACCCCACTTAAATATTTCCCCAGTGTGTTCAGTGTTCATTTGGCACATATAATCCCAATGTAGCAGACGTTAAAGAAGCATCCGAGTGGAGTTCCAAACTAGGTTGCCCAGGAGGAAACAGGCTAGCCAGGTTGAAGACGACCGAATCCCAGGTAACGGAATGTTCTAGAACTAGCGTAACGTTTATTCATTTTGGCCCACTGTTGCACTTTTGTCTTGTGGTGACAGTTGATGAATAAAATACACAAGTGAGGGTTCCCACAGTGGCTCTTTTGTGGACCCATTTTTTCTTTTGGCAAGCCACATTTTTATTACAATTAGAAGGAGAGTATCGTTTCTTACTTACACAAAGAGTGGAAATGTTCCAATGCCCGGAGGCATACATGTGAGTCAACTTCAAAATACAAAAAAAGAAGACAAAACTGTAGACCAAGGCAACAGAAATGTAGCAATAAAAACAATAAGTTAAGTCATACCCTTTTTAACACACTGAGTCTTTGGGGAAATATGTTACATGATAAATAAAACAAAACTTCGGTTTCCTATAAAAATACTTTTCCATATTCAGTTTATGGAGATTCTGAGGTATCTGTGTATTGGCACCAATGGCTTCCTTATTCTCTACCTCATTAGTTGATTGGTCCTTTAACACAGAGTGGCTGTTTTATCGCAACAGAACAACTTCCGATCTTTCTATTGCCCCACGTGCATCATTTGCTTGTTTTCTTCTAGTTTCAGTATCAACGATACTGAAATAATAAAATAATAATAACAATTTGGTAAGAGGAATCTAAATGACATGATTACTCCGTATACTGTCCACTTGGTCAACATGGAATGATTGAGTCATAAAACCAGTCTTCAAAGACAGATTAAGTAAATACAAATTATGGAATATACATTTCTTACGAGATTTGAGATTATATTCATCCTTCACGTTAACACCACCGGTTACCGTAGCAATCCACATGTTGACAGTCCTTCATTGGCAACCGGTTCTGTTTTCTTTTCTTTCTTGCATTGACCAGTAATTATTGCATCTTCACAGTCGTGAATCTTATAAATATGATGAATAGTCCATTATACGAATGAGATCTAGGAAGACAAGGTAAATGATATAGGTCAGACGAACAGCTGTGGTTGATGGAGTTACTCAGTTTATTTGCACTTAAACACATTTTTGATTCATTCACCTATTCAAATAGCCTTTCTTAGCATAGGTAGGACTAATCACTAATAGATGTTAGATATCTTACAATCAGATTGGGATAAGAGGAGACTGAAGATAGTTAATATATAACGACGGAAAAAAGACTGACAGCATCAAAAGCGTTTTCCCAAGCTACGGGAAATGGAGAGCCGGTGAAAGAATTGATTAGAGAAGGAGTGCAACAGACAGGCCTTCCCTTCAGCCCTCTCCTCATCTGCTTGGTCTCCTGTCTGTTTAGTAGAGTACTATGTTACAGCTTATAAAAGTGTCGATGGGGTCATCGGCAGTCAGTGGGGACTCAGGCCTATTCTAAACAAATTTACAACCCACTCTCCAAAGGACCCTCCTCAGCTAGCACTTCACCACTCCACGATTTATTGGCATTGCTACCTAGGTGGGCAACATTCCACAGGCTGGAACATTGCACACCATGTCACCATGGAGTTCCCCATGGAAAATCCGGGAGAATCTCTGCTCGCAGTATTAAGCGAATGAGGACTTCCCATTGGTGGGGTCTAACAATTTAAAAATGTCATTTCAATCTTGATGTGCGGGGCGTTTAATATACTGTAGATGAACACATGAAATTCAATTCAATCGATCACACACACACCACTGTTGGGGGAAAAAAAAGGCAATATCCATTAAGAGTGACTAAAAACCAATTAAAATCCAAGCGGTTGGACAATAGACAACTCCATATGGTGACAGAGAACCAGTGAAAGAATTTTAAAACAAAGACTTCTCCAGACTCCTCCAGTCAGTCCAGAGCTAGGTCCCTCCCACTCCACAGTCCACACCAACCCGCTAGTGTGACCCCATGAGGTTCAGCCCACCCAGGCCTTTCAAACAGACATTAGGCCTCTACTTCAATAAACAATAGGGGCCACCGCCATCGACGGGCCTATGCAGATCCTTCTGCCGAACACTACTGGTCAGGCCCAGCACAAATCACTGGCGTTGTACACGTCCCCTCCTCTACCTCCCCTACTCGACACAAAACATCTGGTTTTAGCGCAATTCCGAGGTCTAGTCTGCGGGCTGCGTTTAATGACCTTCAGGGAAAATATATTTTGTGTATCAAATGTCAAAATGTAATGATTCGTTGTCGTTGTGAATGGATCGATTCGATCATTTACTCTGTGTCACTTTATTGAACCGGAAGGTCTGAGGCAATAGATCGAGCGATGTCAATATCAATGCGAAATTTCCCGGTTATTTTAAAGATCCATATTGCTGTTAACACACTCACCGTAAAGGCGGTTGCTCGATGCTCGAGTCCATCATTCAGTCTGGAAGATGTTTCCAAGTGGAGACAAACGCCGTGGGGATGAGGGAGTAGGGTACTGTAGTAATGTTGTTCCACGCGTCCAAGGTCGGATCGTAACAGTCCAGAGTTTTACACCGCTGTGCTCCAAAGTACCCCCCCACCACATACAGTTTGTTCCCGGACGCCACGGCCTGGCAGGTCATCCGCTTGGATGTCTCATCCCCGATTTTAGTCCACTGGTAGCTGTCACTGCTGAACGTGTAGGCGGAGCACGGCGAGAACTCGGTGTCCCCGCCCATGACGAAGATCTGGTTGTTGAGAACAGCGGCCGCGGTGTAGCGCCAGAGCTGCGGGCAAGTGGCAGGTACAGACCAACGGTTCTCTTGGGGGTCGTAAAGTTGCACCTTAGGCAGTTTGTCGTGGGAGACGCTGGTTCCACCGAAGGCAAAGAGTTTGAGCTTGACGCTGACCATGGCCGCGTTGCTCACACCCTCCCTCAGCGGGGCAACCATAGTCCACTTGTTGTTCGTGGGGTCGTACCTCTCCACTTGCTTTAGGGAAACCGAGGGCGAGGCGGGCGGGCAGCTGGTACCCGCCGTGTGGCCACCGACCACGTAGAGGCAGTGTTTGAGCTCGGCTGAACCATGGCTGAAGCGTGCTATGATCATTGGCGCTGCCTTGGACCACTCTTCGTGGGAGGCATCATAGACCCAGACGTCTTTAGATACACCGTTCTCCGAGCCGCGGCCTCCCGTCACGTAGACGTTGCAGCCGATGGCGCAGGCGCTGAACTCCTTCCTTGGACTGGGAATGTCCGCCTTGGGGATGATCTCTTTGGCTTTTTCGTCCACTAGGTACAGCTTGTCACACATGAACGTCTGTCCCCCAAGAAGGAACAAGGCGTGGCTGGTCTTCCTGGGCCGAGCTAGGGGACTGTTCACAACCCCATCGTTCTGCAGGATCCTCAGTTTACAGCGGATCGCCTCGTCCACGAGCTCTTTGCTCTTTGCCTGGGTGTTGATCAGCTCCTCCGTGGACACGTTCTCAATGAGGAAGATGGCAGGGAGAAGGGCCAGGCGTACCGTTCTCAGCAGCTCCGGCAGGTGACAGTGCCTCTTCCCCAAGTCGTAGTTGACCCAGTTGAGGGCAGCCTCGTAGACCAGCCTCTCATCCTCGGTCTCCAACTCTTCATGTGACAGCAGTGTCACTGCCATGTCTTTAGGAAGCTGGAGGAAGTTCTCCGTCTTGCAGATGGCTGGGAAGTTCCTGAGGCACATGCCCCAGGAGAGCTCCGACAGCTTGGTGCACTGGTGGGCATCTGACAGCAGCAGCATGCCCAGGCAGTTTGACGGCGCAAGATTGCGCTCCAGAAACTCGGCGCAGGCGTCGTGGATGTCCTGGAAATCCAGCATGTCCCCGGCCTCCAATAGCGACTCTGCATTCTCCTCATTGATTACCACCCGGGAGGTGTAGGCATAGTCCAGGAGAAGTTCCAAGACATCCGGGTGAATGGAGTCCCTGAAATTCACGTCACTGGCTTGGCTCTCCATCAGCCCACCAGAAAACATGGCCTTGAACAAAGAGGGTCAGAAAAGAAGAAAGTGAACCTGGTGACCAAATCTTGTTTCCTCATAGGAAATGACAAACGTTGGCTAACTTTTTAAATACATTTGTGTGCTTGAAAACACCAAATGTGTGATGCATTTTTATTGACTAACTCATACTTCTAGCTGTGTATGAATTCGGAAGATTTCTACACTTGTGAATCATCAGTCGTCAAAAAAGTCAGATGTCATGTTTACAGATTCCACTTTATTTTACCTGGAAGTAGCGGCTGCATGCGGCCAGCACCGCACGGTGACAGGGAAAGGAGCGGCTTCCCGCGTGGAGGAGCACATCTGTAAAGAGACGCTGTTGCCGTAGCGCGTTGAGATGCATCAGGACGCTGTCCGCGTATGACGACTTGTGGAACAGGAAGATATCCATGGACTCCGAACTATGGCGGGATTTGCGGTTCTCGTGTGGGCAGATCATTGAATCCTTTGAGAGGAGAGGGAGAGAGAATGATTCACACATAAATGCGACTGCAATCTTTTCCTGTTTCAAACACACTAATGCAGCTGCATACATTAATTGCTGTGATATTTATCTGAACAGGATTTGTAATCTTGTCTTTCACCACACAGCATCTTGGGTGCTTTCTACTTTTAACAAAAGTTTAAAAAAATGCTTTTACTATACACCCAGTTGAACCATGCATGTCTAAAGTTCTCTAAATCGTACACTACGCCAATAGTTTTTAACTTTTTTTGGATGTAGAGTACTTTTTGTTCTTATCTGGAAAAGCCCTGAGCTGGCAGGTTTCATTAGTCTGCTGAAAAGCTTCTTGTGGATAGGAGATGTAGCCCTGGCTGAAACCCACAGCACTAGGCTACACCCACTCAGACACAATGAAAAAATTATTACTGTCACTTCCTGTCTTTAATGCAATAAAAAAAGTGCTTCTTGACTTTGTGTGATGTCATAGCAACTCAAACTCCCAAGAGTTTCACTTTGGAGGCATACAGCGGCCATAAATTGGAAACAGGTGTCTTGATCTGACCCAAATCCAGCACTTCCAAATGAAAGGTTAAAATGTAATCACTCTATAGCAGGATAACTAATGGTAATCAGGACATGCATAGTCAAGTTTAAAAAAGGCTTACAAAGTTTGTATTTCACCTAATATTTCTAAACACGGACTAAAACCTACATCCTTTATCATCTGATACATGTCCTTTAAATATATCCACATAACTCGCAATTTCGTGCAGCCAAAAGGATTTTCCTACCATATGAGTCAAATTAACAAATGTATAGTGCACAATTGGGACAAAGCATCTCCTGCATTAGCCAGTTGCCACATTACAGAAAATATGCTATAAACAAATACTATAAACATGACTAGTAGGGATATATAATAATGTCAGCCATATCACCAAGCAGTAATAAACTGCTACTAGACGCCAAAGCTGATTGAACCAGAAGGATTATATAAAACATGTAACGTTTTCTTATATACATTTCACTTCTCAACCTTAACATTGTACAAACTGTGCACAAATGGTACACTTAACACAACAGTAAATTGCTGCAATTTGCCGTCAACATTAAAAGACCTTGAATATCCACAAAACTTCCAAAAAACATAAAAAACTATACGCAAACATGTAGTTGTAGCTTGTCCATACATATGTCACTATATGATAATAGTGATAAATATCATTAAACAGGATCTCAACCGGAGATGATCATCGAGTAGACATTTACCTGACTTACGAGCATGGAATAGTATTACTCCCGTTTGAAAACAATATCAACCAGGATGCTCTTGAGACCAATTAAGTTGTGCTGGCACAGTTCAAATGCGCGTATTCCCGATCTGTTGTGGTTCTCTCGAATATGCGTATTCCCAATCTGTTGTGGTTCTCTTCAGTGGTGCCCCGATGCGTAATGTCGTTCATGGGAACGAATAAAATATTAGTTATCTTCTGTCATTATATGCGATCTGCAATACGGGTGGGCACATTCTTTGTTAAGATGTGCTTCTCAGGCAGCATTAGCGCGAAGTAACATCATGTATTGGTCATGAAGATGGTTTAAAGTGTGGTGTGGGAGGAGCAAATGGAAAGGGGTGGAGTATGCAAATTAGCAGTGCGTTAAAACGCATGGCCCGCCCGTGTCAGTCTACAGCAGAAACGATTTTCGGATGCCCTCTGCCCGAGACTAATTTCGATCTGAAGAGCTATAGGGTTTTCAGGCATTAGTTCCACACATACAACCTATTTTAGTAATAACACAATTCATAGAATCGTTGAATTAAATGCATTTAAATGCAATCAAGTGGGAGCCTAAAGCCAATTGAATACTTACTTTACCACACAAAAACGCAAAAATACATTTTAATAATTTAATGTTATATATTATATACTTAAAATATATTTCAAAATGTACTAATATGCTGTTTTGAATCTTTTTAAATTATATAACAACGTAGAATATAAGTGGGTCCATTTTGACACAAAAACAATTTAATGTACTAAAGTAATTTATACACTTAGTATACCGTGTTTTAAAGTAGTACTACAAATTGATTAAACAGCTCCAAGTCATGCAATATTAACAAACAGAACAATTCAATTAGATTAAACTTTATTGTCAGTGAAAAGTACAATTACAGTACAACAAAATTAATTTAGCATCTAACCAAAAATGCAAAAAGAGCAGTGCAAAAATGGTTTGCAGGGCAGTGTCTCAATGTGCCGATGAGTCAAATGAAAAACTTAAAGACCAAACAATGATGAAAACTAAACAACCTATGATAAAACTGGATCTGTAAATCAGGTGAATTATATAGCAGCTGATTTTTAAAAATAGTTTGAACACTTTTATTTACTTAATCAAAAAAATTGTCCATTGGTTAAAAGGAAACTTTTTAGTTCATGAAAATCTATTAGGTAGTGAACAGCACCACCTGTTGGTAAAAAGCAGTCTAACGCATTAAAGGAAACATATTCTGGATAATACAGGCTGAATCTCAATTCGCCTACTACACATACTATGTACAGACGCGGCCTTACCTATGTTTCACCCGTTTCAATTGAGAAGGGCCCCGCCCTCCAAGGGGGGCCACCAAACAGACCAGCAAAATCACATTCATTTTCTCAGTAGGATATTGATTTTCAGCCATAATGTCTAAACTATCCAAGGTAGATTGACCACAAGCTACAAGGTTGTGAAATGAACGTTTCTGCTCCTATAAAAGCCACAAGGTATGAAATCAACCTTGTTATTTGCGATCTTCTGGAGAAATACTACACTACCCACAATTCTGACGTCTCCGATTGGTCGAACTCGCGGTTACCATGGCAACGTTTACCGCCCCACGAACGACATAAGCCATCTGAATCTAATATCGGTAGTTTATGTGTTTAACTCTTTGCCTTTTTGCCTTTAGGTTCAAATGTTATTTTGAGGAAAATAATTTTAAGAGGAAATGAAACGCACATATGCCAGTGGTGCTGGAAAACGAAAGATATCAGATATGTGGGTATAGGGCCTCATATTAGTTATTGAAACGAACCCCAGATGCTTAAGGCCGCTTATGAAAAAAGGTATTTGGTCAAATCTTCATTTAAAGATGAAGATGGGAGATTGTTAACTTTCAAAGACTTTTGTACTAAATATAATTTACAATGTGATCGAAAACTTTTAGCGTGTCTTAAATGCTATTCCAGAAAAGCTTTATAACTCTTGTACAAAACACTTCTGTCAACATGCCTGATGGGTCTTGTGAACTCCCATCACTTCTCCTCATTTAATGACCTCAGAACAATGCTTCACAACAAGCTTATCCGCTCTATATTATATCCAACACTTCTGTATAATAACTCTGTTTTGCAAGCTTATGTAAACCATCTATTAGAAAACTGCGAACACAGTACCGGTATATTAGCTTTCCAGTGGCTCTAAAAGCTAAATAAACTAATTTTAAAATATTTAATGGGATATACCAGTCATGTGAATTTGTAAGAAAGCAGTAAGAAAATGTCTGTATTTTTTGTCAAGTTGACATAGGGACAACTGATCATCTTTTTTTCTGCAAATACTTTTTGGGAAAATATGTCTTATTGGTTGGAATCAATGATGAATTCACTGCCCACTTTTGATAGTGTCACACTCCCATTGGTGTAGTGTTGTGGCAGGAACCAAATGTAGGCATATAATGTTCAATGGATTTATTATAAATAAACACTGAACTGAAAATCCTGAAACTAAACTTGAAATGAAATGCACTTAATGAAGCGACTTACAAAAATAACAAGACAAGTCTACACAGAACACTCACTGACCTGACACGCAACAATGAAGCACCAAGACATTGGGAACTGAGGGAACATATATACACTTACTAATGGGATAATTGGTACCTGGTGTGATTGATTAGAACAAGACAGTTCGGGGTGTGTTCATGGTCAAATGAGACAGAAAGTAACGAACAGAACGAAAAAAGGATGACTAGTCATTCTAGTCGTTACAAATAGGAAACATGTTATGTTTGGAATGCTGTTGGGCGAGAAAATAAATTAATTTCTTATTAATGTAATGTTAATTCTGGTAAAAAAAACTCTCATAAATGCAAATGTATGAAGATGAAACCTTATTTTTCTGTATTTCAAAGAGACTTGATTTGTAATTTCTTTCCAGCGTTGGAATGTATGAAAAGTAAAAAATCCCAGAAATTGGCTGTAATGTGTAGACATTGATCTCTTAAAAGAGGAATAGAGACCCCTTTGTGTTCTTGGTGTTCAATAAAAAAAATGTAGCCATGGTGGCAGTGGGACGAATCGACGGCGTACCCTCGCAGAGCCCTCTGCGTCGACGCGAACCCCTCTCCGACCCCTACTCCGTAGCTCGATGTGCACCTCCCAAAAAAATACTACGCGTCGAGGCGACGCAGACCACAAGGGCTGTGATTGGTCAGATTATACATCATTTCCGGAGTATGGAGTAAATATTTTTAAATAGTTAATAACAAACTAGCAAAGAGATTTGCGAACCCCACACCCCCCTAGCGTTCTGGCGGTGAAATGCAACGCAACCCGACGCAGAACCATAAAACGGCCATGACGCCGTAGGAGTGACGGCGTAGCTATGCATTTGTTTAGGTGTGTTTAGGGAAAAATAAGCTAACTAGATCAATGAAATAGTGTTATTAAGTAAATAAATACTTAAATCTATATTGTTACTAGTAGCTAATGACTAAAATAAACATCCATTAGCTAGCTATCATCTAGCCGTATTAGCTAGCCTGTTGGCGATCCTGAGCTAAAGGTAAAGTTCAAATTTGCATAGAAAACTAGCTATTTAATCGAGATAAGCTACAACAAAAAATGTTGGTTACCAGCTGGCTAGCTTAAAACAACAACATTGAACAAAACATCTGTTTGCTTTTTGACTGTTGAAAATAACATCTATCTAGCTAGCTTGTTAGCCGTTGGTGTTGGTTGTCTGGCATTTGATGAGATGACGTCTACAGAATGTTTCTTCTATTGTTTCATAAACGCTCCTAAAACTATATATACAGTGTCGCTTGCTTGTATTTTAAATACACGTTACTTACTACTTGAGGATGGAAGGGACAAACTTTGAACCATTTGAGGTAATATCTACCTAAGCTATTGGTACATTTTATTACAGTTTCTAGATCGCTATGAGATTCTTTTACTGAAACATGTTGTTGTAGTGGTGGTTCTGTTGTGGGTTTTATGCTTTAATAAAATTCTGTTTTTTTCTGGGTCTGGCAGCTACCGCGCTTTTACAGCCGGACATCCAATCAGTTAGAGGCTATTGGTGATAATGTAATTACACCGTCTTTTCCCGGTGAGTACAGACTGATTTAAGAATCTACCATTACGTCCGATCTGGGGTTATTACCATATCAGCCGTGAGAGTAAAAGGGTTGGTTAATCCGACAGTATTGTTGGCAATGGTATTAGCCATTCACATCATCTGTATTGTAACACTTGGACTCCTCCTGTAGGGAGCACCAGGAGAAGGTGGAGGGACATGTCTGTTTCAGAGATGGAGCAGAATGAGGAGTCTGTCTGGTTGAACCTGTCAGAGGAGATCTTCCTCAACTTTGCAGACATGTAAGTGACTCTCACCCAGACAACTGGGAACAACTCTTAATATCTTGTGATAGTAGTGGTCACGCTACTCCTGCTAAATTTTCACCAGTTTGTGTTTGTGTGTTCATGGCGTCTGTGTTTGTAGGACATTAGAGGAGAGACTTGATGTCCTGGCAGAGTTGATGTTCTCACAGCGCAAACTGAAGCAATCCGTCTCTGAGCTTCATAAGACACTGGAGGTAGCTGATGAGAGCTACACAGTGCTACATGCCGAGAACACAGTTCTGTGCAGCCAAACCAAAGGTAACAGGTTGTTTGGCTGACATTTTGTTTTGTCGTCATTTTGTTTTTCAGCCATGTCTTGATGTCTTTTAAGCGTTGTTTTGGTGCTGTGAAGTGCTCAAGTTTGTTTGTTTTAAATCTGTTTTCTGTCTGGTCCATTTTTTTTTGTTTAAAATACAAATCTGGCCCCCATTCCCATAGGAGGCCATTTTGCCTTTTACCTGGCCGTCTCTGTGAACATTATTATCTTAATTAAGCAACAGAGGTTTTGCAGTTACATCAAAAACCAGACCCACTTGGTCAGCCAAGTTGTAGTTCAGGATAACCATTAGCACACACTTCCCTGCATTACCAAGTCAAATGTTAAATCAGTCTGTCAATATGTGTGTTTGTTAGGATGTTACAGACGAGCTGGAGGATGTGCAAAACTTATTGGCTGAGAAAGATGAGGCTCTATCCAAAGTGAAGAGATAAAAACTGGTGGGTAACCGATTCCACATGATTTAGCCACCTCAAGTAACAGAGCTAATTGACTGTTTGCAGTCAATGGTAGGCAGTGTTGTTGTGACTAGCTATGCTATGCTGCTAGGCGTTCAGTGGTAAACTGATGTCACTTTTTTAGGTAGGCGCTTTACTCCACAACATAAAGTACCTGGGAGAGTTTAAGACCATTGACAATATGATAGTGAGAAACCAAACTGTTGTCGTCTCTTGCTCCGGCAGGAGAAAGAGAAGGTCTCTGGTGGAGCAGATTGAGACCATCACCAATGAGGTATACATACAGTCGGCACTAGTCATAGTTGGGGCGTGGTCTGGCTTAGCGAGGGTGGAGTTGGAGGGGGGAAAATACTGCGAACATTGTGTGTATTTGAATGTTGTATTGCGACTCATTGACGCCTCTCGACGACCGGCAACAGTACATTGCAAAATTAACTGGAATAGGTTATGATTGCCCTTACAGGGTATATGCAGGAATCTTGAAGTTAATTTCAATACCTTTTCAAGACTTTTTCAAGACTTCTCAATATTTTTTAATACCTCACCGCCACTTCAAGCTGTAACCATTTACATCAGTGATAAAAACTAAAAAGCATTAATATCCAACCCTTTACTGAAAAACAGAACTGAAAATGTGTGTGCAATTCACAGTGCAAAAAAATTTCAGAAAGTGCACAAACAGCTTTGCTCCTTGCACATCCCTGAGCTTATTAATAATAAAAAGTGCACCGCATTTTTTATTTTTATTAAGGACCTAACCTGTCAAAACAATAAATAATTTATAAAAATAGAGAAAATTACAATTCAGAAAACTTAAAATGATTTGTTTGAACCTCAGAACTTATTCTCTACACTACACTCACAGACGTACAGTCACAAAACTCTCACTCAGACGCACACACAAACTCTCCGCATCAAGGACTCCAACGTGTTTCCGTTTAAGGTGCTGTATCATCACCGTGGTGCTCCCGTGGCATGTCATGTCGCTTTTGCATATCTTGCAATTAACACACTTTTTATTTATGTATTTACTTAGTGTGAAATGCTCCCACACTTTGGATGACTTCGGTCGAACTGATTTTGCCGACTCCGCGCCACCAAAACAACGTTACAGCTCCGCAACCGCACTCAACTCAATTGCTTTTATCTCCGCGACTGAGTGGCGTGTCGCGCGACACAACGTGTTTATAATGAAATTCGTTGCCAACTTTTTTAATTATCGATTAATGTACAATATGCCTCCCTGATTTTCCCCTCTACTGTCTGCAGCCACTCTTTAAAGTCCGGCATTTACAGCCAGGACGCTGCAAATTTGCACTTCCCCATTCTGTTCATGCGTTCACCAACCTTCTCTTAAAACATACGCGTTGTAATACGCACTGGGAACGCCAGAGCGTACATTGTGCTTTTGAACTTCCGCCCGCCTGCCCGCTTTGGTTCTCTTAGAGGCAATTTACGAACGTTTTTTTTATAAAAATGACTAATTTGTTGTTGGGACTGTTGGACAGCTAATTCAGAAAAAAATATGTTCAATATTTAAGACTTTATAAAGCCGTGATAAGACTTTTTAATACTTTTTAAGGGTCTTAATTTTCCCAAAATTTATTTATCACCTTTTAATACTTTTCAAGACCCCGCGGATACCCTGCCTTATTTAATTAACAACTGGGTCAATGACCCAAACAAATGGCCGGAGGTCTCGTTTCCAGACATATTTTGTTATCTGGTTGAATCTCCAGGTAAGACATTGCTGTAGCTGTAGCGGTAACATTAGCCTATAACTCTATCAACTTTCGTATGTTGCATACTATAACTCCATAAAACCTTGTCACTTACCAATTGTACGTATGCTTCACTCCAAACTATTAATCCTTTTGTAAAACGGTAATCAGTAGTACGAAGTTGCCGAGGGACAAAAAGCACTGGAGGTAGCTGAATATTCTATATTCAAGGAATGAGTCCAATGTCTTCATCACACCTGCAGTCTGTATTAAGTGTAGACCTCGAACTACTCAATCGGCTTGCGTCATTACGTAGCGATTGGCCTATCAACAGAGCCTTCAGCTGATAACACTAATGTGAATGAGACATCGTATTTTAGGAAAATATATACTATAATATATTATAGTAATCCTATAGGAATACTATAGAAGCACTATTGAGGTATTACAGAACACACTAGAGATCTTATAGGATTACTATAGTTCTTTTTCGGAAGTGATGTAGACAAATCTGGCCTACTGCCTCTAATACGAGTTCAACACCCATTACTATATCACACAATGATCTATCTACTCACAGTAATCTCAAACATTACAAGTCCCTGGAGGTTCACACCTTTTTTACCAACGGGTTTGTTGGGGTGGTTCTACACCACCAAATGCCAGGACGCTCATGTCTCATGAGATGCGATGTAAAGCCGTCATGGAGGGTAACAGACGAGCTACCTGGATTGCAGTACAGCAGGACGGGGCCATGCTGACTGGTCACTGCGACTGTATGGCAGGGTATGTGGCTGATTATACTTACACTGATTTTTTATATGTGACACTTATTTGTATTAATACTGTAATTTGTACTACAACAAAGCCATTTCTCTTCTTCTGTTTTCAGCCTTGGTGAATCATGCTCTCATGTAGCTGCTGTGCTTTTCAAACTGGAGGCGTGTGTTCGCTTGTGCATCAATAAAGTAGCATGCACAAGTAAAGCCTGTGAATGGAATCAGTGTGTGTTAAAAAGATTGAGTCTGCCCTTGTTGCAAACACCACTTTTCATATTCAGCAACCAACAACCACGAAAAGGAGAAAAATAAAACATACCATCACCAAAGCCTCTGCTTCGCAGCAGCAGCAATTCCTGTCTATGCTAGCTTAAAGGTCTGATGCGGTGGCACTGAAAAGCTTCCGGGATTTTTCTACAACATAAAAAAAGCCATGGTGTTTTAGCCAGCACAAGGTAACCGAGGCAGAGGTGGAACAGTTAACAGTTCCCAAACATGCAGAAGTGCTCGTCTGTTGCGTTGTCTCCCCTGTGTGGCAATGCAGAGAACTGCAGGCCTGTTGGAGGTTAGAGTTAGGACTGGCTTTGCTGGGAGGCAGCGAGCTTTGTCACAAACGCACACACAAGCTGCCGAAGGGAGGCTGTTGCTAAATGGGTTCTCTTCCAACCCCAGGGGAATTCCTCTGATGAGGAGGTGCAGGAGCAGAAAGAGAAGTGTGTTGAGATGGAGCAGCCAGTGGAGGCAGTTAAGGAAAAAACTGTCCTGTGGACACATGTGGTGAGGGGAGTCAAAGCAGCAGGTACTCTGACCCTGGGCCTTCTAGTACCTCTGGGCATCCTGGTAGCCACACTCCCCAGCTATGAGCAACCCCGCTAGAGGAAGCTGCCTGGACACGTTCTGGTCTGCTGCTGGAAGCCTCATGGAGCCCTACCGCACCATTACCCACAATACATGATGCGTGCTCTGTGGGGTTTTAGCCCTGGTGTTTGTCACTTGGTGACCATACTCGTTTTAAAAGGGATTTTAAAACAACAATAATTGATTGACACACACAGGGACATGACGTAGGTCAATGACACATTTTTGTTTTCAAATGTAAAAAAAATCTAATATTGCATTTGAAAACACTTTTTGTTTCCTGTCATATGGTTTCCTAATTAAAGTGTTAAGGAGAAACAAGTATCAAGAACCAGCGTAATAAAGACATTCAAATATAAAATGTATGCAGGTGTCTTCAACATCAGTTATAATGAACCAATGAAAACATCCACAAATGTGTTTTATATGGATGCAATATATATATGAATGATTACACAGTACAGTAACAAATCACAAACTGGGCTAATTAACAATGTTCATCACAGCACTCATATAATGCAGCACTATATAATCATATTACACAATACGTTCTGAGAGGTGAAAGAACATGTGAATGTTCAGAAAATACAAAATCAACTTCCTGTGAAAACAGTGTATGACACTGAAATATAACTGGTCAAAATGTTTTGTTGTTGTTCTGCCAATTACTGTTTAGATGGCTAACTATGCAAAATGCTCCGCCCTAGCCTATCACTGCCACAACGTTTAAAGGTACAGGAAAGGATTTTTTTTTTATGTTGTACTGTAGCTACCCGTGCGGTGGGTGATTGGTCGCAATTGCCAGTCGAACGTGACTCAAGTGCCTAAAGGTGGTGATGATGATAAACTGAAGAAACAATATTCACAAGATCAACAGCTTATATCGGCCAAGCTGTTTAAGATTTAATCTTGTAAAGACTTGTGTTTAAAGACATGAGTATGTATGTGACATATGCTTAAGCTGGTGCCTATCTGGTAAGTGGTTTATTATAAAATAATATTATAAAATAATAAACAGCGCGACACAGGGCAGAATGCAGGCGAACACTCCCGTAGGTGTGATTACTAGTGGAACTAGTCATCCACTTTTCGTTCCTTTTGTGTTCTCACCTTGTCCTTTAGGTTGGTTGAGGAAATTATGCACACCTGGTTTGAGTAGGTTTATTTGGAGGTGTACGAAAGTCACTGGGTGTGGTTGCACTGAGCATTGTTTCAAGTCACACCTGGGGCCTGTACCATGAAGCTGGTTTTGGTGGCTAGCCAGCTATGTTTCAGTTAAGTTTCCCCAAACCCTGGGTTTTAGGTACCATGTAAGTAGCTCGGCTTCAATCGGTATTCGTTGCCATGGTATCTGACGCCGCACGGCTAACCTGCTCCGGGGCAGGCTATGTTCTGCATTCGAGATCTAAGTCAGAAGTTGGACCAATCAGCGGTGAGCAAAGACACATATAGGTGACGTAATTAATTCCTAGCTTCTGTTCTCTGTTGCAATGGCTTCACATTTTACACACATTATTTATATATATATTTTACACACATATATAAATAATGTGTGTAAAATGTGAAGCCATTGCAACACAGAACAGAAGCTAGGAATTAATTACGTATATATATATATATATATATATGAGTACACACATTTTCATTTCATTCATTTTCAATGATTAGCCTAAAATCATTATTTTACATTAATCGCCTATAAAATGTATTTCTTTAACTTAGGCATTAACAATCAGCAATGATCCTCCAAGATTGTTCTCTTGCTTTGGCAGCAGAGACGGTGTTACTGCGTGCTTGAAAAACATTTTTATATTCTTCATATTTCTGAAGATTAATTTCTTGCTCCTCCGCGGAGGACAAAATATATTGCTCTCGCCCTATCCATATCGAACGTGATTGGTTGTTCGGTGCCGACGTTACTCTTTTATGTGCACGCGCGCGCGCGGAGTAATCAGAGTTTAAGGATCAAAGCCTGGGTTGACAAAGTAAGTTGATGAGCTGCTTCATGGTACCAATAATGCCTGATTGCGTTTGTTTGATTTTGTCAATCCTGAACCAATCCTGGAACCCTGACTTTGTTCAACTACCATCATGGTACAGGCCCCTGATGTGGTGAGTGCTAGTTAGGAGATCACTGCTTTGTATGTTTAGTTGTCGCTTTGTGTAAGCACACATTTATTTTCACCGTTCGTTGTTATATGTTTATTTTACTTTTAATAAATACCTCAAACGGAAGCTCACTCTGCGTATGGTTCATTATCTTTGCACTACACCGTCTGGATCCGTGACAGGAGGAAGAACAAGCAGCCTCTAGTCAAAGAACTACTGACACACAACTTAAAACTATTCCACACAAAACACAACCAAACACAGGGTACCTATTTACTCATAATAAATAAAAAAAATTGTACTCCTCAGGAAGCCGCTGCTATAACAGAGTCAATTCTGAACATGATTGAATCAAAAAACAGTCAGCGATGAAGTCTATTTACGCGAACAAGGAATTTGCTTTTATTGTTAACATGAGGCCTCTTTCCATTGTGGAAGGACAAGGATTTTGTGAAATGGTTTCTATAATGTACCTAATGTTAATGTGTTTTAGAGACAAATAAAAGCAGTCATCCATTAAAAAATGGATCCAATGTTGTGGCTGCAATTAAACTACTGGGTCAAACATAACTGAGTCTCTGTCTGCTGTACTGGACAAACAACTTCAACTAATTGTGAACAGTTCCCTTAAAGAGACCAGCATCTGCAAAGCTTTGGGAGCTGCAAGGACCTTGGTTTAACAATATTTCAGACAAGTGAACTGGTAAAGGAAATCCAAGATGTCAGCACGTGATGGAACAGTACCTATTTTATGGTGGAGTGACTACTAGAGCAGTGCTGGCCAATTACTGCCACACTTTCTGATCCTGAGGTGACACCATGGGGCAAACAGTACTTCGAGCCGGATCATGGCCCATGCACACCGCGGGCAACATACAGCTACAAACAGTAAAGATACTATTACTTTTCAATTAGAGCCAGCTACAGTTGACAACTGTGGGTTGAGCTACGCTCAAAGACAAAAGCTGTTTCTCAATGTCAAGGAAGGATCCTCAGAAGCCAGAGTTTCGAGGATGCTACGTCATCAACATCCGTCGAATGAATGTTCCAATGTCGAGGATCCTCGGAATTTCAACCAAGGACGAGTCCTTAGTTCGGAAAATATGCCATGTACACGAAAGGATGCATATGTGTAGCCTTCGCGCTCTCATATCACCCACAATCCTATGCACAATCCTTTTTATTATTTCTCGCCCATCATTCACATAGACTTATTTTGGAGAAGATGGGGCTCGAAGGGAGGGTTTCCCACGCCCAGGGTAAGAAAAAGTGGGACAATTTAAAAACCAAGTACAAGGTGGGAGACACATGGAAATAATTGTTTATGCACGTTTTAATGTAACTGGTGATTTTAGAAGAAAGCCTGTTTCCCGGCTTGACTGTTAAAAGCAGACGATTGGCTTTCCAGCGGGAGGGAAGGGACCGGGACAGATGCACGCAACCGCCATCTTTGCGGTTACAGGTTTTCCTTATTTGTATTTAGGATTGAGGAAGTGGCATGTCTCTTATATAAATTGTCTCTGCTGTTTAGGAATGTAAGTGTCCTGCCACAGGTCAAGGGACAGAGGATGGCATGGCGACAGCAGCTAATTGGCCCTGGTTTGCCCTCATGGACGAGGCATTAGGGCAGTCTGCAGCAGTCTCGCCCCCTTGCCTTATTGCCTCGATCCAAGAGGAAAAACCAGGGCCAAGCACTGCACAAGAGATAGCTGAAGGGAGAGACGAGGACGAAGTGAGAGACAGCAGTAGAGAGAGAGCAGGGCACAGAGGAGAGAAAAGGAGAAGGCAGAGAGAGGATCCATTCCTACAGCTTATCCGAGAGGATATAAAGTACCAGAGGAAGGCAGATGATAGGAGGGAAGCCGAGGCCAGAGAGGTCGAACCGTTTTTTTTTGCTTTTGGAGAGGTTGTCTGAAACAAAGTAAATCGAATTGAACTGGTTGTGTCTTTGCCCCTTAATTATTTAATATAAACTGTATATCCATTTTTTTTTTTTTAAACCTTGTTCTTTAGAGTGGAATAGAAGAAAAAGACTTTGTAACAAATTGAAATTGAACTTGAACAACATCTTCACCCTTATTTACGTTTTGTGATTAGGTATTTGCATTTAGTATACCACTAGGTAAGCTCTACAAAAAGCATTAATTTCATCTTTGTTAAATAATTTTTTTTATTTAAACATTTCTATATTGGCAATTATATTCATGAAGCAGCAAAATCATTTAGACAAAATTTTCAAATCTACAACTATATACAACAACTTAATTATTTACAACTATATACAACAACTTAATCATTTACAACTATATACAACAACTTAATCATTTACAACTATATATAACAAGTGGTCATCAGCCACTCTCCCTACAGCACCGTTGTTGCTTCAAGGCTGCAGACAGAAGAAGAAAGTTTAGGTTAGTCCAGTGGTAATTCAATCTGTCATGTAAGATGCTAATTGATTCTACAACAGTTGCAGTATATGTAATATTGTATCAAGAAGGTAAATCAAATATACTTCACGTACTTTTATGGTCAGTTAAGACCATAATCCACTGGTAATTAAAGTATATTTAGTTTAACGTTTTGTACTTGGATGTGCGCAGCAGGTCATAGTCCAGACTTAATAATTCACCTGGAAAAAATAGTCATGATCAAGAGGTGCCTCGTGGAGTGCAGACACCTCGTTGGTCAGTGTAGCCCGCCAAGCAGCTCCACTCCGGCTCTCCCCACCATCAAGCTCCACAGGCGGCTGGTTGTTGTCCTCCTCCACAACCTCTTCCAGCACATCCCCGACACCAACACAAATGTTGTGTAAAATTACACATGCTCTCACCACCTGTCCACAAGGCAGAGCAAAAGGATACAAGACCGTTGAGATATGGAAAAAAAAAACATGAACACAGAACATAGTGAGTTTAGCAGTTGTTAACCATTAACTGTTATTTTGAGTAGGATACTATGATCTGATTAAGAAATTCACTGAAGAAGTATTGCACTGATTTATTACCTTAGGGACAAACAGTGTTTGTACTTCAAGTGCTTCTAAAAAGATGCACCTGAAGCGGGTTTTCATCATTCCAAATGCACGCTCAATGATTGTGCGACCTCTGGAATGATGATAGTTAAACCTCTGCTCTGCCATGCCTCTCACTGGCCTCGTATATGGTGTGATAAGGGCCAGAGGTTCCTGTAGACATGGGTAGCCACCGTCAGCTAGGAGAAAATACCCAGGCGGGGGGTAATTCCCCCTAGTGTAAATGGGGCTGTTCTTAAGGATGCGTGCATCATGCACACTTCCTGGGTAACCCACAAAGATGTCAATAAAGATGGTCAGACTGCCTGGAGCACCACTGAAGAAAACAGCTTTCTGTTATGGTAATCAGGACCATTACCACTTGGAGCTCCTCCTGTGTGCGGAGTAAGTGCACAAAATGGGGGAGCACAGCCACCACCTCATCCACCATTCTGTGGACCACCCTGAAGAACCTGCGTGAAGTTGGCCCCCCACCCAACGCAAAAAGTCGGGAAATTAGTCTCAATCGTTTGTGCTCCGTTTGTGCTGGTTTGTGCAGCAAATATTTTCGTTTGTGCTGCTTTACTTTTTTAGATATTAAAGAATACGTTATAGTTCATTCAGAGGTCACTCAGCCCCCCACAATCTCAGAATTAAGTCAAAATAGTCTCAATCGTTTGTGCTCCGTTTGTGCTGGTTTGTGCAGCAAATATTTTCGTTTGTGCTGCTTTAGTTTTTTGGATATTCCGGTTTTTAATAATGGCTGATGACGTCACCAGCCCCCCACTTGCTCCAAATCAAGTGAAATTGGTCTCAATCGTTTGTGCTCCGTTTGTGCTGGTTTGTGCAGCAAATATTTCCGTTTGTGCTGCTTTAGTTTTTTTTAATATTCTGGTTTTCAATAATGGGTGATGGCGTCACCAGCCCCCCCACTTGCTCCAAATCAAGTGAAATTAGTCTCAATCGTTTGTGCTCCGTTTGTGCTGTTGCTGTATTTTTTCTGTTTTTTAATAATGACTGATGACGTAACCAGCCCCCCCCACTTGAAATCACCCATTATTGAAAACCAGAATATAAAAAAAAACTAAAGCAGCACAAACGGAGCACAAACGATTGAGACTATTTTGACTTAATTCTGAGATTGTGGGGGGCTGATGATGTAATCGACCATTATTAAAATGTGAAATAGAAAAAATACCGCAACAGCACAAACCCTAATTTTAACTGCACAAACGGAGCACAAACGACCGACACTATTTTGACTGAATTCTGAGATTGTGGGGGGCTGAGTGACCCCTGAATGACCTAAAAAGTATCCTTTAATATAAAAAAAACTAAAGCAGCACAAACGGAAATATTTGCTGCACAAACCAGCACAAACGGAGCACAAACGATTGAGACCAATTTCACTTGATTTGGAGCAAGTGGGGGGCTGGTGACGTCATCAGCCATTATTAAAAACCGGAATATCCAAAAAACTAAAGCAGCACAAACGAAAATATTTGCTGCACAAACCAGCACAAACGGAGCACAAACGATTGAGACTATTTTGACTTAATTCTGAGATTGTGGGGGGCTGAGTGACCTCTGAATGAACTATAACGTATTCTTTAATATCTAAAAAAGTAAAGCAGCACAAACGAAAATATTTGCTGCACAAACCAGCACAAACGGAGCACAAACGATTGAGACAAATTTCCCGACTTTTTGCGTTGGGTGGGGGGCCAACTTCACGCAGGTCCCTGAAGACTGTAGGAAGAGGCATGCTTAAAAACCCTGGAGACAACTCTGTAGGCTGAACCGGTTGCCAGCCAGAACAGGAACACGAGTGTCTCCAGGGTCGGGCCCCATCCATGCTGCCTGTCAGTCTTCAGGGCCACCATCAGCTGATGCATGGCCTCTCTGCCCAGCCTGTTGTCTGGCCGAGTGTCCTCCCCTCCATAATACCGCTGCAGTACTGGCACTGTGGCATTGATGACACAGTAGTGCAGAGCCTGTACAAAAAGAAAACAGAGGAAGGTTTAAGTATAATTTCAATTTTGCCATTTAATGTTTGTTAAACTATTAAACTTATCGGCTCAACTGATTTGCAGAGGGGGTTCCCTCTTTTCCCCCCTTCATTTAAAGCTGTTCCCTTTTACTGGTGATTAACCTTGTAATTTTTACTTCACATAGCCTAGACTTTTTTTGTTGATCACATATTTTACCATTGCATGTGTTTTAACAGCTAGATTATCAAATAAATATATTTAAATATCAAATATTATTACATGGTTTGGTTGAATTCCGGTCCGGTCTGTTATTTCTTGATAGCAGACCGTTGCTAAGTATAACACAGCGTTGCCCTGAAAAACAATGGACGCAGTTCAGTTCACTCAGGCAATATAATCGTTTTTAAATATTTCTTTGGTGTGTAAAATTAATTATTTATTTTATAGCGGGCGGTTGTTACAGCAAATACAGACTGATTTTTTATTGATGATAGGAGCATTAACTTAACTTACTATCCCACTTCTTTGACGGCAGAGGTGGCGACACATTAACAGCCTCCTGCGACCCTGATGCTGCCTCACCATCTCCATCTCAACAAAAATACTGTACATAACGCACACCAGTAGCAGTTCCATTTTTCCACCTCCACAGCGCGAAAAACATGAAAAGCGTAATGACTAACTTAATAACGTAATGACGCAATGACGTGCACTTGCTAGCCTGTTCCATTTACGTGTTCTTCGAATCCTAAAGAGGTGTCTCGCCTAGCCTCTGAAGGAAATTACTTGGAAGGAACAGTCCTACCAAGGAAGCATCCTTGACATTGAGAAACGGCTAAAGTCTCCCAGCTAGCCATGTTTCAAAGTTAAGATATGTTCAACTTTATGCTGATATCCAGTGTTAGGAAATGTAAAGATTCTCTCGAAAATCCGTCATCAAATAGCCAGATTAGAAATGGTTGTCAAAGAAAGTCTTTACTGAATAAAAACAATCCAAAGTGTACCTTTTAGCTGTCTCACGGATGACATCTAGGACATCCAATTCAAGTCGCACCTGGCTTTATATGCGTTTCTCTGGGGGTGGGTAGGAGGAGCATGACAAGTGCCCTATTAGGAGGTAAGTCTTTTTTGTCATGGCTTACGGCCAATGAGAGTAAGTGATGACGTCATCTTTGCACGCGTAACTCATCTCTAGTTCTGCAAGCTTGACAGTTACGACTAGAATATAGGTTTGCTGGCGCCACTGGTGTGTGTGTGTGTGAATGCAGAGTCCCCATGTATTTTTAAAACTGGAGTGTCTGACAGAGACCACATTATTAAAACGTTGATGCTTGTGACAAATATACAGATTAACCAAACTGTGATGTCTGTAACATATAACTTGTGCAGAGAAATTATATTTTCCCACACCAGCGAGCAAGTGGTGACAGAGTTTGGCAATAACCAATGGCAGGGTAGATGTTCTTTGCATCTAGAAGTATTTTCTCGGTTCAACTAGCCTGCTTAAGTCACTAGTTATGGACGACAGACCCATAATTATGGTGTCCGGTTTCCCAATAATTTACGATGGTGCACCGAACTATAAAGGCATAGGTTTCAAAATATATATTAATTAAATTCGTCTAATACACAATTATGCCTGAGTTAATTGCGACGTCTGAGAATAAGGGGCAAACAGCCACACACGGAAACGATATGCACAACTGAACTTAAACTTGACATAAGGTTACCACAAATAAACTTCAATATTGTGCCATTTCGCATTATGTATTATTCAATTCCTCCAATGCAAAATTACACCAAGTATTTTAGTGTCCATTCCCATGTATTTGTGTGGTATTCTGTCAATTGGAATCGGTCTTTAGGCGATTGAGGGAAACAATGGATGCTAAATGAAATTAAAAGAACTAATCTCAAATCCTTTTTTTAATAATTTGGCAGCCTTAATTCAAAGTACAAGATTTGACCCAGTTTACTAATCATAGCTTTTGTACGCAGCACAAGATGACACATGTCAACGGCATAAAAACATGATGTAATCGCAACGCGTGTGCCTGCGGTCAAGGACACTGCGCTGAAGGCACTTTTACAATATACCAAGTAAAAGCACAGAAAAATGTATGCATTCTGAGCACAATGCATCAGAAAGTTGGACTTTAGATTTTTTACGGGACCAAAACAGGCGTGGTCCGGGTGAAAAGACCTTTCCAACAATGCCAAACTCGACTGTGTGGGATAATGGCTTTATATTAAGTTAGCGTTATCTGGGCCAAAATAAGAGTTAGGCCGGTTTTACACTGGAAGCGTCTCGCGAGCGTGGCTGCTGCGTGTATTTTTCTGTGTCCTACTAACCAGAAGTGTGTCTGATGCGACACTGCTCCTGGGCATAGCGCCGACAGATTCAAACTCTGAAAAGTGTTTACGTTGTTTTTGGAGCCTATCCTATATTTATATATAGGCTACATCAGGGGTGTCCAAAGTTTTTTTAGTGAGGGCCAAATACAGAAAAATAAACAAAGGGCCGGGCCGCACACTAGAGGTGACATATTAACACATGAATACTGTGTGTATTTCTAACTCATCTATAATGTGAAGAACTGTGCTGTCCTCTAGCTCGAATTATGTTGACAGTTTTTACGCCCGTCATGGCCGGAGCTCCATCCGTTGTTTCTCCACAGAGTTGTCCCATTTAAGCCCCATCTTTCCAACTGCCTCCGACACAGCTTCAAAAATATCTCTGCCCGTCGTTGTGCCTTTTAGGCTCATCATATCATGCAGCTCCTTCGTACAGGAAAAATGACCATCTACTCCCCGCAAAACATTAACAGCTGCGCGGTGTCTGTGGCATCTGTGCTCTTATCGCTAACCCTATCCATAACCAATCACATGCTATCGAGTACAAATCAAAAGCACTAGCTTTGTCTCTCAGCTGAAGTTTCCAGTTAGCTGACAACAAGTCCTCGATTCTCCGCACCACTGTATTTCTGGATAAGCTCACGTTGTTGAAATCTGGAACTTTTTCCGGGCACATTATTGCTGTGACTTTGAGGCACTGCTTTATGAAATCACCGTCTGAGAACGGTTTGTCGTGCTGGGCCATACGTTTAGCGACCTTATAGCTTGCTGTTGTGGCGTTTTCCTTTATTTTGTTAGCACGAAAAACACCTGTTGTTGAGCTTGCATGCTAGCTGCCATTTGCTTGACTTTCTGCGTTCGTTCGGCACTGGTGTACTGATGTGTAGCTCTGATGTTTGGTCTCATAGTGCTGACGGACATTATACTCTTTCAGCACAGCAACATCTTCATTGCAAATCAAACAGATACACTTTACGTTGATTTCTTTGAAAAAATATTCATTTTCCCACTGTGTTTGAAATCTTCTACAGTCACTTGCTATTTTGCGTTTCTTTGGTGCTGCCATTTCTGGTGACTCGCAGTAAAAGTTTTTGTTTGCTTAATTTTGTTTAGTGGAGAAGCACCGTTTCCATGGCTGGCTCCAACTAGTGTTGAAACTGAGAAGTGCAACAGAGTTGAGCTCAATCTTCTTGTGCGGGCCATATTCAACTATATTTTCAGAATTTGCTGCGGGCCAATAAAAACTGGACCGCGGGCCGGACTTTGGACACCCCTGGGCTACATGTATACATATGTTACTATGGAAAATTAAAACATAAATATATAGCCTACTGATTTGATTCAAGCAAAACAACGTCGGCAGTATTGACTGCAAAATACGTTACCGAATATTTAGTTCTGTATGACAGGTGGAATATTTGAAAAACTTTTCTCCAGGGTATCCGCGGGGTCTTGAAAAGTATTAAAAGGTGATAAATCAATTTTGGGAAAATTAAGACCCTTAAAAAGTATTAAAAAGTCTTATCACGGCTTTATAAAGTCTTAAATATTGAACATGTTTTTTTCTGAATTAGCTGTCCAACAGTCCCAACAACAATTTAGTCATTTTTATTAAAAAAAAGGTTGGTAAATTGCCTCTAAGAGAACCAGAGCGGGCAGGCGGGCGGAAGTTCAAAAGCACAATGTACGCTCTGGCGTTCCCAGTGTGTATTACAACGAGTATCTTATAAGAGAAGGTTGGTGAACGCATGAACAGAATGGGGAAGTGCAAATTTGCAGGGTCCTGGCTGGAAATACCGGACTTTAAAGAGTGGCTGCAGACAGTCGAGGGGAAAATCAGGGAGGCATATTGTACATTAATCGATAATTAAAAAAGTTGGCAACGAATTTCATTATCGACAAGTTGTGTCGCGCGACACGCCACTCAGTCGCGGAGATAAAAGCAATTGAGTTGAGTGCGGTTGCGGAGCTGTAACGTTGTTTTGGTGGCGTCGGCAAAATCAGTTCGACCGAAGTCATCCAAAGTGTGGGAGCATTTCACACTAAGTAAATACATAAATAAAAAGTGTGTTAATTGCAAGATATGCAAAAGCGACATGACATGGCACTGGAGCACCACGGTGATGATACAGCACCTTAAACGGAAACACGTTAGAGTCCTTGATGCGGAGAGTTTGTGTGTGCGTCTGTGAGTGAGAGTTTTGTGACTGTACGTCTGTGAGTGTAGTGTAGAGAATAAGTTCTCAGGTTCAAACAAATCATTTTAAGTTTTCTGAATTGTATTTTGCTCTATTTTTATGAATTATTTATTGTTTTGACAGGTTAGGTCCTTAATGAAAATAAAAATTGCGGTGCACTTTTTGTTATTAATAAGCTCAGGGATGTGCAAGGAGCAAAGCTGTTTGTGCACTTTCTGAAAATGTTTTGCACTGTGAATTGCACACACATTGTCAGTTCTGTTTTTCAGTAAAGGGTTGGATATTAATGCTTTTTAGTTTTTATCACTGATGTAAATGGTTACAGCTTTAAGTGGCGGTGAGGTATTAAAAAATATTGAGAAGTCTTGAAAAGGTATTGAAATTAATTTCAAGATTCCTGCATATACCCTGTTTTCTGACTTTATTACATTTCTACATTGATGTCAAAACCTAGAGACTTTCAAACATCAAGATGTCATTTATTAATATGCATTAGTGTCTAAATATGAACATATTTTCCTATTCTATTTTGCCTGGAAATGCTTCCAACACGCTCGCGTCTCACGTGAAAAATAGGCGTCTGTTCTATTTCTAGCAGGCACGCACACAGTGTGTAAGCTCTAACCTGATAACATGGAAGCCGAAATCAAAACGGACACGCCACGCGCCTTACACGCTCGCAACACGCTTCCAGTGTGTAACCGGCCTTACATGAATGTGCCTCTTCAAATGCGACTACTCTGGCTAGGATTATCTGATTGTCTCCAATCAATGACACATTCAGGATGACGTTCTGTATTGCCATGTGCAAGTACTGGACGGCCTTTGAGTGCATTGGTATGGGGGTGTGGAACACGGTAGCACCTGCTGCTCGTAGAGAAGAGTATCAGAGTAGGAGGGATACGACCATACGTGCTTTCACGTCAGTCTCCAAAAGGCCCCAATAACACCAGGAAAAGTTGCTATAGATTTGTTACTAGTCGCTTTTTAAAAAATGTGTCGCTAGAGCGGTCTGAATATTCGCTAAATATAGGCTGAGTCGGCAACACTGCTCTACTGCAGGAAGCATTTGCACAATAAAAAGAGCACACTTGTCACGTGAGCATGTTTGATATGCTGACCTTTCTTTATATTAATTTGCTTATTTGAACAAAAAGCCAGTCCAGAAATGATACCGTTACTCACTGTTCCGTGTATCAACTTGTTCAACTTGTTTTCTTGTTCAACTTGTTGATGTGTGCTCTGTCGGATTCAGGCTGAAGGATTGTAAAAGCACTTTGTGACAACTTTGTTGTAAAAAGGGCTGTATAAATAATTTTGATTAATTGATTGGTTTGAACAGAACCCTGTTGTCTTACAAATTAAGCTCTTAATGCTGCTGCCTAATTTAACTGATATGTTTACATTCAAACTTTTTTATTTATTTATATTTTTTTATTTATAGGCTTTAACGAAAAACGTCTTGTAACAAAAATATCTAGGCTTTAAAGAAAGCTTTAGTTGTCTTTTTGCACTGAGTCAATTCCTCACGCTGCTGTTTCCAACGTCTTAAGACACACAGATAGTTATACACACCTAAAATGACAGGTTTTTGATGTGAAAAAATTAGACAAAGATAAATCAAGTCAGAAATTTTCCCACCTTTAATGTGAACAACTCAATTGAAAAACAAACTGAAATCTTTGAGGGGGGGGGATAAAAACCTTACAATAACCTGGTTGCACAGTCTCGTGTTAAAACATTATTGAAAAATGCATTTGTCTTGGAAAGAGCTGGGATACTTCTCTATGATCTCTTAAGCAATTTGTCGCAGCTATGCTCTTCCTGGTCTGGTCTCTTTGCTCAGCAGATCATCAGTGATAATACGGACCATCTTTAACCGTAGTGCTTTGCTGGGTCATCAAAGTTTGTGCCAAGGAATAATGAACATCTCAGTGGATGGGGAAGTGGAACCTGCTCATGATGTTGAAGGAGTCTCTGACGGAACTGGCGGACAAAAGTTGAGCTTTGGGTCCTCTGGATAGAACACATAGCAAAAACATATTAGATGTTACAAAAATTGTTCAGGTTATAATATATAAAACATTTAAATTGACAAAGGTTCAAATACGCTGAAGTAATTCCAAGATTTATATTAGTAATGTGCTTACTTAACTGACATTGACAATATTACATATTAAGTACACACCTCCATTGATGTCTTGAATCAATCTTCTGCATTGACTTCTGACTTGGCGTAACAATAACCTCCACAACTTCTGTCTGGACTGTCTTACTTATAAACTTCGCACAGGTTTGTTGTGTATATCCTCTGTAAGCGATGGCATGGCCTTCTTTATGACTGCTGCATGTGCTCCATGGTGGCATTTGTTTAAGCTGGATAAGCAGTCAGGCACCTCTGGTATGGTTTAAGAGCAGTGTTTCCTTTAGGATTTATTTTAGCAGTGGAGGCAGGTCTGTCTGAACAACTCCCACCCCCAACCCGCCCGCCGCCGTCACCGCCACCACCCTCAACCCTCCCCGGGAAAAGTTTTACGTATGAAACTGGACTGACACTTTGCTGCAACACAAATAATATATTTACTACTTAAAATATATTTGAGGCACTTAACATCTACAAATCATTCATAATGAAACAAATTCATTTGTGTGCCTTGCTGTGCACACATTTAATTTTTCTTGGCTTTTGGAAAAATAAGTCCAAGGCTCAGTCATCAGGGAATTCAGAAAGAGGTGGCCCATTGATGCTGAGTAATATACATGCTGCTAGATGGTCCCCCCTTTTTTTAATTGAGTGATGTGAGGGATATTGATTGCCAAACAATCTTTCATTTCACATTACACTTATTTTTAAAACACTAGACTGAAAATCACAGAAATGCCTGATATGGTGTACTGCCGAGTACTTGCCATGATCTGTGTGGTAGAGCCATGGGTGGAACCTTGGTTTGTCTACCCATGCAGGATCCCAGCCTGAGACCCTGTGCTTCGCTTTCTTTATATTTATATCTCCTCCACTCTCCTCTCTTTCTGCCCTCTCTCCTGTCACACTGTGCTCTTCTGCTTCACTCTGCACTTGCACTTCACTCTGGTTTCCTCTATCCACCACCTGCACTCTCTCCTGTCACACTGTGCTCTTCTGCTTCACTCTGCACTTGCACTTCACTCTGGTTTCCTCTATCCACCACCTGCCCTCTCTCCTGTCACACTGTGCTCTTCTGCTTCACTCTGCACTTGCACTTCACTCTGGTTTCCTCTATCCACCACCTGCACTTCTCCTGTCTAATATTTCTTCAGGCAAACAGTAATAACATTGTAAAATGTTGTAGGAGCCACCACTACTGTTTCCTCCAGAAGGTTTTTAAAAGCATTGCAAATTAGATTTAGACCTGTCTACTGTGACGTCCCCAACTTGCGCTTTGAAGTGCAGCGCGCTACCTTCCAGTGCACACGTAGGCTATTCTAAATGTGTTAGATCGCCTAAGCGTTGTCTTTCCCTTAAACACTGTGTAGGTAATGTGAACTTCGCATACCTGGTCTTCATCATCATGCGTCTTCCTTTTCATAGAAATATTTCAACAAACTCATCTGAAAAATAAGTAAATGAATAATAACGTTATCATTCGGAAACAAAGTTTCTATATATTTTATATAGCAAATAATAATAATAAACCCACTATTAATTACATTATCTTAATGCAGTGTAACTACTTCAGAATGTAAATTATGTACCTAAATACAAACGTGAGGAAGGGCTTTCAGCAATCGCTTAGCCCTGCGACGCTATTATATCAATCAACAGCCACGTGCAATTTAGCTAGTGTAACGATCTGCCCTTGGCAGATGTCCGGAAGCAGACCCAAGTGCAGAGAATCCTTTTCAATGTATTTATTATGTCCAGGACAGGCAAAACAGGCACCAGAACTGGAAACTTAAACACACACAAAACCACGAGTCAAACAAAGGGTCAACACAGAACATGATAACAGGAACCTAAAACCCAAAGAACAAGAACTAAACCGTAAAAACAAACTGACTATACAAAGAACCGGACAACGTAACCCCAATAACCCACACCCCCTAACAAGCACCGACACCCAAGGACTAAATAACACACAAGAACTAATGACAGGAAACCTGGACAAACTAACCTACAGAGAACATGGACAACCAAACAAACAACCAACTATCATACAGAGAACAGACAGGTAACAGAACGTTTCAATGACCAGTAAACAAAAACCCCTCTAAGACACAGAGAACAAGCACACAAAAGAACCGAACGAGAAACAGAGAAAACATACCTTAAACAATGACCCAACAATGACGGACAGACACCGACCAAACTATATACAGACACTAACAAACAAACACTGAACAGGTGTGACGAAAACACAGGTGCAAGGAATGTCTTTGATTTTCCCTCTCTGCTGATTGGGGGAGTGCCAGCACCAGCATAGAGGGTAACAGAGGGAGTTCCTTACAGAACCCCCCCCTTAAGGGCGCGGCTCCTGAAGCGCCCAAACAAAATAAACTAAAACCCCGGCTACGAATTGCAGCGGGGAGGCGGCAGAGGAGGTGGGGTGGGATGGAGGCGAGAAACAAAAAACCTGGAACGGGAACAGAGTCAAGGGAATAGTGCCGTTACTCCGGGGGCAAGCGGAGGCCTAGAGGACAGTGCCAGCAAGACACAGAGTCAGGAGGCCGGACCGGAGAGGGCGGAGCAGAGACCCGGCCGGGCGGATGCGGGTCAGGAGGCCGTAACGGCTGAGGCGGGGCAGAGGACAGGACGGGCGGATGCGGGTCAGGAGGCCGGACAGGCGTAGGCGGAGCAGAGGTCCGGAAGGACGGATGAGGGTCAGGAGGCCGGACAGGCAAGGACAGCTCGGGCGACCGGACAGGCAAGGACGGCGGGTCAGGTGGTCTACCCGGCGGGAGCGGGTCAGGAGGTCTACCCGGCGGGAGCGGGTCAGGAGGTCTACCCGGCGGGAGCAGATCTGGAGGTCGACCCGGAGGATGCAGGTCAGAAGGCAGATCAGGAGGGTGCAGGTCTGGAGGCCGGACAGGCGGGTGTAGGTCTGGAGGTCGACCAGGCGGGTGCAGGTCTGGAGGTCGACCAGGCAGAGACGGGTCAGGTGGTCGACCCGGAGGAAGCAGGTCTGGAGGCCGGACAGGCAGATGCGGTTCAGGAGACCGGACAGGCGGGAGCGGGTCAGGAGGTCTACCCGGCGGGAGCGGGTCAGGAGGCCTACCCGGCGGGAGCGGGTCAGGAGGTCTACCCGGCGGGAGCGGGTCAGGAGGTCCACCCGGCGGGAGCGTGTCAGGAGGTCCACCCGGCGGGAGCGTGTCAGGAGGTCTACCCGGCGGGAGCGTGTCAGGAGGTCTACCCGGCGGGAGCGTGTCAGGAGGTCTACCCGGCGGGAGCGTGTCCGGAGGTCTACCCGGCGGGAGCAGGTCTAGAGGTCGACCAGGCAGACACGGTTCAGGTGGCCGTGCCGGAGGACACGGTTCAGGTGGCCGGGCCGGAGGACACGGTTCAGGTGGCCGGGGAACCGGCTTAGGCCCGGCCACAGTCCTTGGCCCGGCAACAGTCCTTGGCCCGGCAACAGTCCTTGGCCCGGCAACAGTCCTTGGCCCGGCAACAGTCCTTGGCCCGGCAACAGTCCTTGGCCCGGCAACAGTCCTTGGCCCGCGACCTGGCTCGGCCAGGAAGACCGCCTCGGGCATAGGACGGGGCCCGAAAACAGGACGGGGCTCGAGGACAGGACGGGGGACCGGACTGGAGTCAGGCAGGGGGACAGGAGTGAACTCTGGGTCTGGAGTGAGCTCTGGGTCTGGAGTGAGCTCTGGGTCTGGAGTGAGCTCTGGGTCTGGAGTGAGCTCTGGGGCTGGAGTGAGCTCTGGGGCTGGAGTGAGCTCTGGGGCCGGGACAGCCACGGGGACAGACTCTGGGACGGACCCGGGGGCTGGCTCAGGCAGGGAAACTGGGACCGGCTCAGGCAGGGAAACTGGGACCGGCTCAGGCAGGGAAACTGGGACCGGGACAGGCAGGGAAACTGGGACCGGGACAGGCAGGGAAACTGGGACCGGGACAGGCAGGGAAACTGGGACCGGGACAGGCAGGGAAACTGGGACCGGGTCAGGCAGGGAAACTGGGACCGGGTCAGGCAGGGAACCTGGGACAGGCAGGGAACCTGGGACAGGCAAGGACACGGGGACAGGCAAGGACACGGAAACGGGGATAGACGTGCACTCGGGGACAGACGTGCACTCCGGGACAGACGTGCACTCCGGGACAGACGTGCACTCCGGGACAGACGTGCACTCCGGGACAGACGTGCACTCCGGGACAGACGTGCACTCCGGGACAGACGTGCACTCCGGGACAGACGTGCACTCCGGGACAGACGTGCACTCCGGGACAGACGTGCACTCCGGGACAGACGTGCACTCCGGGACAGACGTGCACTCCGGGACAGACGTGCACTCCGGGACAGACGTGCACTCAGGGACAGACGTGCACTCAGGGACAGACGTGCACTCAGGGACAGACGTGCACTCAGGGACAGACGTGCACTCAGGGACAGACGTGCACTCAGGGACAGACGTGCACTCAGGGACAGACGTGCACTCAGGGACAGACGTGCACTCAGGGACAGACGTGCACTCAGGGACAGACGTGCACTCAGGGACAGAAACTTGGGCGACTCTTGAGACGGGAACAGGGACGGTCGCAGGAGCAGAGTCAGTGGCAGCCTCCAGGAGCGAGAGAAGGTGAGGCGCACGGCAGAACAACCGTGGCATTAGGTACTTCAGCGCTTGACGTGGTAGCACCCCTTGGTGAGCTCGCCACGAGAAGAACCTGCTGAACAGCCCGCTCTCCTCCTCCGGGCCACACCCTGTCTCGCCTATCCAGGCCCGATAGTCCCTGAAGACCTCCCGATCCTCCCGCAAAGCCTCCTCTATACCCTGAGCGGCGGCCATCTTGGTCGACGGGGCGGCAGCCGTCTTGGTCGACGGGGCGGCAGCCGTCTTGGTCGACGGGGCGGCAGCCGTCTTGGTCGACGGGGCGGCAATCGTCTTGGTCGACGGGGCGGCAACCGTCTTGGTCGACGGGGCGGCAGCCGTCTTTTGCTGCGGGGCGGCAGCCGTCTTTTGCTGCGGGGCGGCAGCCGTCTTTTGCTGCGGGGCGGCAGCCGTCTTTTGCTGCGGGGCGGCAGCCGTCTTTTGCTGCGGGGCGGCAGCCGTCTTTTGCTGCGGGGCGGCAGCCGTCTTTTGCTGCGGGGCGGCAGCTGTCTTTTGCTGCGGGGCGGCAGCCGTCTTTTGCTGCGGGGCGGCAGCCGTCTTTTGCTGCGGGGCGGCAGCCGTCTTGTGCTGCGGGGCGGCAGCCATCTCGTGCGGTGGGGGAGACTCGAGACCCAGCGGGATGTAGAATTCCCGGCTGAGTCTCTTAATCTCGTCCTCCTCCTCCGAATCCTCCCAGTATTCCTCCTCCGACTCGGCGCCGAGAGACTCTCTCCACTCTCTCAATGCCTTGTAGTCCGCCGGCAGCCACCTCGTCGGTTGGGCGGATGGTCGTGGAGGCAGGGGAGGTCCGCGCCGTATCGCGCACCGGCGAAAACATACGGGGAATTCAGGGACTTGTTCCATCTCGGACGAGCAGACGTTCGTTCTCCGCTGGGTCAGAATTTAGGGTTGGGTCATTCTGTAACGATCTGCCCTTGGCAGATGTCCGGAAGCAGACCCAAGTGCAGAGAATCCTTTTCAATGTATTTATTATGTCCAGGACAGGCAAAACAGGCACCAGAACTGGAAACTTAAACACACACAAAACCACGAGTCAAACAAAGGGTCAACACAGAACATGATAACAGGAACCTAAAACCCAAAGAACAAGAACTAAACCGTAAAAACAAACTGACTATACAAAGAACCGGACAACGTAACCCCAATAACCCACACCCCCTAACAAGCACCGACACCCAAGGACTAAATAACACACAAGAACTAATGACAGGAAACCTGGACAAACTAACCTACAGAGAACATGGACAACCAAACAAACAACCAACTATCATACAGAGAACAGACAGGTAACAGAACGTTTCAATGACCAGTAAACAAAAACCCCTCTAAGACACAGAGAACAAGCACACAAAAGAACCGAACGAGAAACAGAGAAAACATACCTTAAACAATGACCCAACAATGACGGACAGACACCGACCAAACTATATACAGACACTAACGAACAAACACTGAACAGGTGTGACGAAAACACAGGTGCAAGGAATGTCTTTGATTTTCCCTCTCTGCTGATTGGGGGAGTGCCAGCACCAGCATAGAGGGTAACAGAGGGAGTTCCTTACAGCTAGCAGGTGAAAAATACAAACAACGAAAATCACCAGTTAACTTAATTTAAATTAGCAAGAACTATAGACTAATACAATATCAGGCTTAAATTAACTAACATAAGTTATATCACTTACACAGGCATGAAAATCACTCACCTTTCGGCGAAATTCGCCGTTTTGAAACCAGAATAGATGACCTACGTAAATCGTGTAGATTCGATGAGAAAATCTTTGTGTGGGGGGGGGTGTTAGGTACAAGAGATTTAGTGAACTACGAACAGGTGCGCGAGTGTATGAAACTATTAGGGCAAAGGGTCTTGCATCACCAGTTTCCTTCTCTGGGAGGTAGGGGAATAGCGTTACCTGATTGGTTTACATATTGGATATTGGATATTCAACCGATATTCGGAGGCCGAGATTCCCCGCACTCAGCCACACTACACCCCGTGATTGACCGACAGAAACCTCCGTGTGCTTAGTTAGGGACCGTCAATAAAGTGCAAGTACAGGGCAAGCAGCCACACTTCACTGCGGTGATCGACCGACAGAAACCTCCGTGTGCTTATAGTTAGGGACCGTCAATAAAGTCCAAGTCTTAAAGTTATGAATTCAGTAGCTGTTTAACCATTTGGCCTTGAAACTTCCAACCACTTTCAGATTGTTTTATAGAGGACACCCACATTTTGCGCTGCTTTGTTTTTTAAAGGAAATGGTGTAAGAGATGTTTAATAAACATAAAAAATTGTAAAAATCAATTTTTTCGTGAAATCACTTGGAAACCTCAATTTACTTTATATTGTCTACAAAGGTCTTTCACATGTGAAATATTTGAAATTTTCGTCCGGGGGAGCATGCCCCCGGACCCCCCTATAGGGGTAATATGGGGGAGCATGCCCCCGCACCCCCCTATAGGGGTAATATCCTTCTCACCTTTTTCACCCCTGACCCGTTTTCATGCCTGCTTACAGTTCTCAAGGACGCACACACCTCTCTCTTTTTCCCTTTCTCTCCCTTGGCGTGCGAGCCGCCACTACCCAATTAACATAGAAGAAACACTGAAAAGGATAATAATCATTTATTTCATTATGGTTTTCGCTAATTACTTCCCTGGAACTTTCTCTTTCTATCTCAACACCAAGTTTAAGAACTAGGATGGCAGTTATTTCTTGTAACACAAGGATGGCTGTTGTATGACTTTTTACTACAATACAAGCAATCTGTAATTGTCCTTTATTGTAATTCATTTTTGTTATATCATTCAAGTACTAGTGAGTATAGTTTTCTTTGCGTTGGTCTCGGTAATTAAAAACATCATCAACGCTCCGGTTCATGTGCCTGGCTCCTTCCTTCTAATATGCACCTCACCCAGATATGCAACATAGCCGTCATCTCCTTGGTATCTCCTTCATGCTCTTTGCACTGTTCTGGGTGGCACAGCAAACCTTCCTGCGGTGGCACATATGGTTGTGCCATCCTGGAGGAGCTGGACTACCTGTGCAACCTGAATGGGCTGCTGGTACCACCTCATGCTACCAGGAGCGAGAAGTACACCAAGGAGAATCAGCCAGGAAGGATAACGAGAAAGCTATTGTCTCGGCCACCATCTGCAACACCTTTTGGGGTTGTCTTGCTGTTGCCACTCCATTGCTTATGTTGTCACTTTAATTTGCACCAAAGCAGGTGATAATGATTCACAATCGCTTATGCTTTCTAACAGATTTATATCCCTGAAGTGTAATTGACTTGGTGTTATACTGTAGTAATTGTTACATTTTAGTAATGTTAGCCGACACCCAGAGTGTCTTACAGTAGTGAATGCCCTCGATTAATTACATGGATAAAGGTAATTAAAATAAAATTAAAAAGTGCTGTCGGATTCACTAAGAGTAGAATAGAACATTGCATCTTGGTATGGTCAGTGGAGTGGATAGTTTTCAAAGGGTACTACTGTACTTCTAGAATAAAAATACGGAAAAATGACCTGTAGAGCACTGCAGGTAATGTTTCAAATAATATTTTTCTATTTAATGAATCAGAGTAACTGACATGCTCAACATTTAAGTTTGTTGCTGGTCCATCAATCCATTTGCCCTGTCTTTGTCACAATTCCTAGTCCAACAGGGACATCTAGTGGGCTAGGAGGATGTTGGAGCACTGGTATTTCTGTCACAGCTGATTAACAACTGGTTTAATTAAAGTGCCACGGCTGCATGGGATTTGGTGATTATGTGTGTATTTAAGTCACTGGATCTGGGTCAGAGTGTTGGTTATTATTTTCAATTGACAATTCATAAGCGATGAGTGTCAGTTTCAAAAGTATTTGCTGTTGTTTGAATGTTTTTATGTCGCTGTTTATGCGCAGCATTATTTCAGACAAGTTAGTGTTTTTTTGCAAATAATGTTTTTTGTGTGTTGATGCTTAATAAACCAGTCTTGAACAGATTAACCTGACTGCATATGGCATCCTGCACAACACCTGCTAAGAGAACGTGACTGTCTTGTAATCTCCTTATATTCACTTTTTACACTTGCTGTCCGATCAATACGACCCTAAACCTTCCTGGATCTAATACAATACTGATGTTGTTCAGTAAGACAAAATAACCATGTTGTTGTTTAGATGCAGGATTCTAAACATTGCCACTTTAATTGCAGAAAAAAGGACCACCAACTCAATCAGTGTTTTTGGCTCAGATCGCTAAACATCCCTTAGGCAACCAGTTAGCATTTCAATAACGGAGGATAGAAAAATGCAACGCATTCGGTCTTCGAGTAAAACACTTTATTCACCTCGATAGATTCGAACAATTCAGTGTCAGACAAGAAATATGTTCACATTATACATTTGTCTTAACATTAACAAATTCAAATGTTTGTGTGTAAGCTTGGGCTTTTTTGGAACACTGGGATGAATGACAAAGTTTTAAACACACTAACAAAAACTCAGACTAAGACTTAGATATACTCCCATACCTCACCTTATGAAAAAGCCATAGACATCACAGCTCAGTGTTAATTTATCATTATAAACGCTTAAAAATATATGCGTTTCTAACTGTTCTGTTAAACTTTTTTTGTTTACTGTGGATTAAAACCTAAATAAAAGTACATTTCACTATGTAAACAAAAAACAGGATAGGAGGGATGCACAGAATACATCGACGAGCAGAAACACTTAATTTTCAAATGTTGCTCATTTTATTTAAAAATTGAAGAGTAATTTCACTGATCTGCTCTGTGAATATGATTGGTCTACCACTTCATGGCTGGGCTGTTGTTGCTCCTAGGAGCTTCTAGTAGGGCAGAAATGTCACATTCTGACTTGTGGCATCCAATGACATTGTCACGTTTGAAGTCACTGAGCTCCTCAATACAACCCATCGTTCTGCCAATGTTTGTCTATGGAGATTTATGCTAAATTTGATGCACCTGTGAGCAACGAGTGTGGCTGAAACACCCACACTTAATAATTAGTTGGGGTGTCCACATACTTTTGGTCATATAGTGTTACTTGTTGAGTCACAAAACACACAGACGGTGTGTTTAAATGGTGATAATAATATATAGATAGAAATATAGTAAAACAACGTGTGCTGTGAGGAACCGCAGAAGAAACAAATCAAACTGTTCATTATGAAAGGATAAAAAACCCAATTTGACCCTGCAGGACTATTAGAATCTTGTTAACGTCCACCACTATCGAAATAACTATGTTGTTCTGCAAAAATATGTTTTTGTACTTTGACTGAGAAGTGTTTGTACATTATAAAAAGATAGATTCTAAAGTATCCTAAAATGATTTGCTTATCAACTTTTAGGACACCAACTTCTTTAAAACTAAAATGAGAAAATGAATATGCAATCTATATATATATATATAATATATGCAATCTACACTAAACAACATCATCTAAGAAATTTAAGAGCAAAAAACAGCCTCCAGTTTAAGTTTTGTGGCACTTGGATTTGCAGATAGGACTTGGCGCCAAACCTTTTCTCTTGCGGAGGTTTCGCTTTTCCACAGGGCTTACTTCATGCTCTTCATGTGAAAGAAGCACAGACTCCTCTGGCGTAGGTGTGACTATTTGGCTGTAGTTTGCAGATCTACGCTCGGGTGTTGTTATGGGCTTACCATAGCTTAACCTCGCTCTCAAAACTCTTGTGGAAACCACTGGACCCTTATCTTCCCCCTTTTTCTCAGAGCACTTCGGAATTTCTTCATCAGCTGAGACAATTTTCTCATTCTCCATCTTCTCCGCCTCTTCATCCTCTGATAACTCGAAATTTAGGTCAACCCGATCAAAATTCTTATCTGCCTTGTTTTTACTGTTTTCTACATTTTCCATCCCATCGTTCTCAATCTTTTCTTCTTTCTCATCCTCTGATCCACATGTCCCTGGCTGATTCGCCATCTCTTTGTAATCAGCACCTTTACATTCCTTTTCTCTATCCTCTTCTTCTATGCTTGCTTCTTGTTCCACTACATTATTTCTCTGTTCTTCCACTGCAGGTCCACTTCCTGTTTCCTCCTCATCAGGAACCTGTTCATTATAATTCACAGGGGGCTTGTTTGCATGGACATTCGTTTGGGTGTGGCTACTGCAAATGTTGTTGTCCTTCTCCTTGTAGCTCTAGTTTCCACTACTGGAGAAACTTCAGAAATCTCATTAGGGCTTTTTGCTGATTCCTCTTGTTGGCTTGCTGTTGTTGTTATGGCCTTCTCTTCATCCTCAACAGCTTTGTCTTGGACTTCCACCGAGGTAATATCTGTTGGTTCCTCCTCCATCTGGTCCTCTTCAACGTCAATGAAATCTCGTTCCCTCGTCTCATCTACCGCTTCAACTGCTTCTCCATCTGCTTCTTTATCTTTAGCTATTTCTGTTGTTATCTCTGTTGTGTTCCCTTCTTCATTCTTGTTCTTTTGCTCTGCCATTTCATCCTCTGTCTGTGTTCTAGTGGCTTCCGGAATATTCTCCTCAGCACCACAACTGTCTGATTGCACTTTAGTGCCTGCTTGGTCCTTCACAATTGCACCACCCAATGTATCCTGCTCCACTATTCCCTCTGCTTTACCCTCCTCTACACTGTCTCCCACTGCTTTACCCTCCTCTACCCTGTCTCCCACTGCTTTCCCCTCCTCTACACTGTCTCCCACTGCTTTCCCCTCCTCTACCCTGTCTCCCACTGCTTTCCCCTCCTCTACCCTGTCTCCCACTGCTTTCCCCTCCTCTACCCTGTCTCCCACTGCTTTCCCTCCTCTACCCTGTCTCCCACTGCTTTCCCCTCCTCTACCCTGTCTCCCACTGCTTTCCCCTCCTCTACCCTGTCTCCCACTGCTTTCCCCTCCTCTACCCTGTCTCCCACTGCTTTCCCCTCCTCTACCCTGTCTCCCACTGCTTTCCCCTCCTCTACCCTGTCTCCCACTGCTTTCCCCTCCTCTACCCTGTCTCCCACTGCTTTCCCCTCCTCTACCCTGTCTCCCACTGCTTTCCCTCCTCTACCCTGTCTCCCACTGCTTTCCCCTCCTCTACCCTGTCTCCCACTGTCTCCCACTGTCTCCCACTGCTTTCCCCTCCTCTACCCTGTCTCCCACTGCTTTCCCCTCCTCTACACTGTCTCCCACTGCTTTCCCCTCCTCTACACTGTCTCCCACTGCTTTCCCCTCCTCTACACTGTCTCCCACTGCTTTCCCCTCCTCTACCCTGTCTCCCATTGCTTTCCCCTCCTCTACCCTGTCTCCCATTGCTTTCCCCTCCTCTACCCTTTCTCCCACTGCTTCTGGCACTGTTTCAGACACCTTTCTCAGCTTTTTAGACACCACCTGTTGTTTCTTTTTTTCAGTTTCTTTGCGTGTTCGTTTGGATTTGGGTGTGGCAGAATATTTTTTTCCTCTCTTAAGAACTTCGGCTTCCAATACTGGTACCAATTTTCCCTCAGTATTACTGGTACCAAATCTCCCTTCTTCATCAGTGTCCAGCGGAGGTTTTGCCAAGTCCTCTAACTTTTCTGCCTTCTCCTCTGCTCGTATGCATATTTGTGTGGACTTGCGTTTCGTAACACTTTTTCTTCCTCTCCTCACGAGTCTCGTTTCTACAACATCATCGCCTCCTTCCTTAGGTGGAATTCCTTGCTCCTCTTCCCCAGTCGTTTCTATTACTTCATCTGCTACACTTTCGATCTCGTTCTCCAATTTATCTGCACCATCCACCACAGCCATCGCAGTTGCTACTTCTTCCACCTTATCTTGTTCATCAGTTGATGCGTCTTGACCCCTCTCTTCTAACTTGGGTGTTGCCCTGTCTAACCTTTCCTCCACACACGGTTTTACTACCTCTGCTGGTCCCGATTCCTCGTCCGCTGGGACGGTATTAGCTGCAACTACGTTCTCTTTCTCTACTTTCTCTTTGTCAGACATTGATTCTTCCACATTTTCGTCCTTCGTTTTTGCCACCTCAACCACTTTCTCAACGCTTTTAGTTGCAGCCTCATCTACCTTTCCTTTCTTCAAGTTATCCTGCACAAATATTTTCCCAACATTTTCTTCCACAGCTTTCGTAACAACTTCAGGCCCCTCGTCAACCTTTTCCTGGTCCTCCTCCTCCTCTTCTCTTTGTTTACGAGCTGGCTTGTGTTGGCGTTGGAGTGTTGGGGCATAAGCATATTTCCTTCCTTTCCTCAGAACTCTGGCTTCCACAATTGATGGCTCTTTTTCAGCTCCCTCTTCTGGCTCATCCTCAGTTGCTTGCTCCAGCTGTTTTACTCTTTGTTTAGTCCTGCATTTTGGTGTGGAAATATATGGGCTACTTTTTCTTCCTCTCCTCAGGACTCTTGTTTCTATAACTGGAATCCTCTCCTCATCCTCGGATGACAAGTTATTTTTCTCAGGGGCTGAGACCATGAAAACGTCTTCAGAAACAGACTTCTCATCATCCTTTGGTTTTTCAACAGCAAACTCAACAATTGTTTCATTTTCTGCTTCCACCTTCTCTTTCACTTTTTCCTCTTCTCTAGTTGATTCTTTCTCCACTGTTGTTTCCTCTGTGTGGATTGTCTTCTCCACCGTTTCTTCCTGAACAATATCCAGTACTGCACGGCCAGCATCCTCAATCAGTTTTTCTGATCCCTTCACTTGCTTGACTTCTTCAGTCACTTCCTCAGCTGTCGTTTCTCCCAGCATCTTTTCATTCTCTTCACTCAAGGCTTCCTCAAGGCTCTTTGCTTCCATTTCTTGCTGACTTGTTGTCATTGCCATCTCTTCCTCAACAGCATTTTCCTGGATCTCATTGTCAATGTCCTCCTCAGTTAATTCATCAGTTTTCCGATCCACCTTTTCTATTTCCACTGGTAAATGTAATTTTGTGTTTTTCAGGTCCACTAGCACCACAGTGGCCTTCTGAAGCTTGCATTTCTGTGTTTTAAGACTTGTTTCATCCTCCTCTTTCTCACCATGTTCCTGAACTTGAGTTTCAAGCGGTTCATCTGCAGCAAAAACCTTTGTGTGTTTTCCTGAAGCTGATTTAACAACTCTTTCATTTTTGTCTTTCACCTCTTCTTCCTCTTTCTCAATTTTTTCCTTATTCTGCCCTGTTTGTACTTCTCCCTCTTTTACTCCAGTGCTCTTCCATTCCACATTAGCTGTCTCCTCCCCTTGTTCCTCATCAGCAGCTATATCCTCAGTCACTTTTCCCCAGACAGTTTCTGGCACTGGTTCAGCCAGCTTATCATCTGCCTCTGTCTCAAGTTCCTTGTTGGTTCGCGTGTACTGATGTCTGGGTGTGGCAGTAGTAGTGCTGAGAGCTGACTTTCTTCCTATCTGCAGGACGATGGTTTCCACATCTGGTACTACTTCCTCATCTGCCTCTTTTGCTTGTGGCTTCTCCACCACCATCTTCTCCTCTTCAAGCTGTTTGGCTCTTCTTGTGGACTTGCGATTTGAAGTTGGGACAACAGGAACCTTTTTTCTTCCTGTCCTAAGAACTCTTGTTTCTACAACCTGTGTCCTTTCTTCTACCTCAGGTGGTGTAGTCATCTTTACTTTGTCAGATGGTGAGACATCGTCAGGTGGTGAGATCATCTCAAGTGATGAGCTTCTCTCTTTGTCATTTGATGGTGAAGTCATCTCCTCTTCCTCTGGTGTTGACATCCTCTCTTTTTCTTCAGGTGATGAAGTCATCTCCTCTTCCTCTGGTGTTGACATCCTTTCCTCTTTTTCGGGTGGTGAGGTCTTCTCCCCTTCCTCAGATAGTGACGTCTTCTCTTCCTCATGTGGTGAGGTCATCTCCTCTTCCTGCGGTGGTGTTGCCCTGTCCTCTTTGTCACGTGGTGAAATCCTACCCTCTTCCTCATATGTTGAAGTCTTCTCCTGAAGTGATAAGGTCTTCTCTTTCGTTGGTGTTGAGGTCTTATCTTCCTCAAATTGGAAGTTCTCTTCATCTCTGCCGGGTTTATCAACAGAAATTTCTAATACCTCAATTGCACCAATTTCCACCACTGTCACCTGCTTATTATCTTCCTCCACTTCTGCATCTACAACTTCTTGAGTTGGTTTATCTAAAGCTTCTACAACTGTTACTTTTGCGGTTCTAACATCTTTCTTCTCTTTATACATTTTTTGCTGTTCCTCAGTTGTTGCAGTCTCCACATATTCCCCCTTTGGGGGGTTTGCTTCCACCACTTTTTTGTCTTCTACACTTTCCACTGTTTCAGCTAAAGCTTCCTCCACCATCCATGTGGTTTCATCACATGTTCTCTCTGTCTCTACAACCTGTTTGTCACAATCCACAGACTGTTTGCTTTGTTCGGACTCTTGTTTGGTTGTGGTTACTGCAACTGTTTTTGTTCCACTCATTGTACACTTAGTTTTCACAATTGGAGGATCTTCTACAACCTCCTCAAGGCTCTTTGCTTTCATGTCTCCTTGAATTGTATTCGGTTTAGCCTTTTCTTCTTCTCCTGCAGCTTTTTCCTGGACCTTGCCAGCTACTTCCTCTTTTAATAATTCATCAGTTTCTCGACCCATATTTGCTATCTCTACTGGTGGATGTAATTTGTTTTTTTCTTGGTCCACCAGCATCACAGTGGCCTCCTGAAACATGCCTGGCTGCGTTGTAACACTCTGTCGGTTCCCTCTCTCGACTGGATCCTCCAGAGGCTTATTTGGCAATTCATCTGCACCAATATCCATTATTTCTGTATCTTCAACTATCTCTGATTGTTTTTTGGCATCAACTCGAATTTCAACTGGTGCCTCTTCATTTACCTCGGGTGGTGAGATCTTCTTCTCTTCCTCAGGTGTTAAACTCTTTTCCTTTTCCTCAGCATGTAAGGTTGTCTTTTCCTCAATTGGTAAGGTTATTATTACCAGTTCTTTGGTAGATCCTTTAAATGGCTTTTCTAAAACTCCATCTTCAAACCCGTCCCACACTGCCCCCTCTACTTTGTCTTCATCCACATTTTCCGTGTCTTCAACTTCTACTGTTTGATTTTGTACATGTTTTTGAACCGTTTCATTTTTTGCCTCACGCTCATTCTTATCTTCCTCCTCTTTATCCCGTTTCTCAGTTGTAGCTTTGTCTTCTACTGCTTTAATTTCATCTAGCTTTTCCTCAGCAGTAGTTGTCGCTTCACCTTTCTCGTCATTTTCCTCCACTTTCTCAACCACCGTTTCTGGGACAGCTTGAGCAATCTCTTCTGCCTCAGGTTCTTTATGGGCTTGTGTGGATTTGCGTTTGGCTCTGGCAATTGGAGCATCAAGACCTGATTTTCTTTTCCTCCTCAGTGCTTCCACTGGTATCTTTTCTTTCTCAGATGCATTTCCAGTTTTCTCCTCTGTAACTTGTTTGCATTCCATGGACAGCTCACCTTGCATGGACCTTTGTTTGGGTGTAACTGCTGCAACGATTTTAGTCCTTCTCCTTGTAGCCCTAGTTTCCACAACTGGAGAAATGTTGTCAATATCTTTAAGGCTCTCGGTTTCCACAACATTGCTTTTAGTTGTGGCCATATTTTCTTCTTCCTCAACAGGTTTTGTAGGGACTTTGTCAATAAGTTCCTCCTCTGTCAAGTGACTAGTATTTTTATCAAGAGTTTTTTCCATCTCCGCTGCGGAACAAAGTGTAGGTTTCTTCAGCTCATCTACGACCACAGTTTTTCTGTTTTTCTTCAGCGTAACTGTAGGTTCCTCAACTGGATACTCTGGCATCTCATCTGAAACAAATCCCACTATGGTTGCCTCTTTTTCTTCCTTCACTTTCTCGATCCCTTCAACTACGTCGTTTTGTTTTTCTACAGCTATTTTAACAACCGTTCCCTCTTCTTCCACACGTTTCTTCTCATTTTTCTCATTTGATCTTTCCTCCACTGCTTTTACTTCCTCTACATTATCGTCTGCAGCACTTATCTTTTCCACTTGACCCCTTTTCATCTCTGCTTTCTCTTGCATAACTAGTTTTCCCATCTCTACTTCTGACATAGATTCTGCCACATGCCCCTCTTCCTCAAGTTGTTTGTGAGTTTGTGGGATTTTGTGTCTGTGTGTGGCAGTAGACGCAGAAAGATACGTTCCTCTCCTAAGAACTTTGACTTCTTCTAATGTTTCCTCTTCTTCCACAGCTTTCTCCAACTCTGGACCCTCTACCTTAGGCTGTTTCCCACTTGCATCTCTCCTGGACTTGTATGTCATGGTTGGGATAACTGGAACACTTTTCTTTCCACTACTGTGAGCTGCTGTCTTTGTCCCTGGAGCTTCCTTCCTCTTCTTTTCCTCAGAATGCTGTTTTCCTTTCTTTGTGATATTGCATTTACCAGTTAAGGTGGCTGAGATGCTTCCTCTCTTCTGAAATATTTTATCAACCATTGCAGCCTCCGCTTTCTCTAATGGCAAGATCTTCTGATGTTCTTCAACAGATTCCTTAACTGTTGGTTTTTCCTCTTTTACATTATCCTCTTGAACTTCAGCATTTGTGAGACATGTAGATCTATGTCTGCATCTTCCCTTCTGTTTTTCCTTTGGGGGGTCTCCTGTTCTTCCTTCTTTGGCTTCATAGCTTCCTGGCCCCTCATTTGGAGCCTCCTGAGCCTTCTCTACCTCCTCAATCTCGGAGGCCACATTTTTCATCTTTACTGGTGGGATTTCATTTTGGAATGTTTCCTCCAGTTCCACAAGAACTACAGTAGACTTCTTGAGCATCACGGTCTCTGTTGTGCCACGTTCTTCAATGTCCAATCTAAGCTCCGACTTGGTTGTTGTTTCCACAACATCCTGTCAAATATTTACACCGTGTGAATAAATACTCCTTACTCCCATAGACAAAAAACGTAGATGCATTGTTGATACATACGATAGCTAACTCTTCTTTGTTGGATTCAGCAACAATAGCATCTTCAGTTACTTCTGCTTTAGGGGCCTCCGCCTCTGCTTCAATATCCTCAACCCTGCATCACACAGTGAATATGCTTAGATTAGGCAATATTTATTTACTAGTTTATGTGCATTCAAGTAAGGGTAGGCCACTTTGGGCCAACAAAACAGAAATACCTCAGGTTGTTGTTTATCTTTAGTTGAATCAGTCCCTGATTAAGGAGTTTAAAACCAGAATTGTTTCATTCCTGGTGGGACCAGAGGGGTCTTCCCCTTTTTTACTGTATTCCATGACCATTTGAAACATAGCAATATTTACGTTCTCTTTTTTACCTTATTACTTCTACAAATTGCATATCCTCTGCAATCTCCCTTTGCTGGTGGCTTATACTCCTGTTCCGTGTTGTAACAGGTGTTTCTCCAGTCTCTATGAAACATGAGATTAGCAAAATAATGTTAGAACAGAGTACAATCACAGCCAGTACAATCCTTTATTTAATGAACACCATTGGGCAACTGGGGTTCAGTAAAGTACACTTGACTGGGATTTGTTATGAAAATGTACTAGTGTGTACATCTAACGTGTCTACATTGCAATAATGATGTATAAGTAGGATTTATTTTCTTGGTGGAAAAGTACTGAATATGTTCCCATTGGAGTGGGTACATGTTGATTTATTAAAGGTTGACAAGGTAACCGCTGGAGTGAACAGAGAAGACCTTAGAAGAAGAACCAGCTAAAGATAAGAATTATCCAGCTCAATGGAGCTGTTATGTTAGATCAAGCAGAAATATAATGTGATGTTTATAAAGACTTACCATAGTATATCTGATAAGCTGGCTATGACATGTGGAATTCCCCAGGGATCAGTTCTCGGATCTGTTCAATCTATATATGCTACCTCTGGGCCAAATTCTACAGAGCAACCACATTAACTACTATTGTTATGCAGATATATATGGCTTCAAACCATATGAATGAGCTCAATAGATTAACTGTGTTACTGTATAGAGCACATAACTGCCTGGATGAACCCAAGTTGTCTACATTTAATGTCACACTCTCCATGGTGTGTAGGGCCGAAGGAGCAAGATGCAGAGCCAGAGAATCACGTTTGATGGTTTAATTGACCACAACCAAACCAAGATACAACAAACGGAAAAACTCACACACTGTAATGAAACAAATCAGCACTATGAAGCGACTTACTAACATACAAATCAGATGCACTAAACACAAACATTCACCAACTCCGAAACACATAAAGTTCAACATGGAAACAATACCAAGCACCCGTGAACCTAAGCAGGGACCTCAAATAGCCCACTAATTAACTAAACCCAACGGTGCTTAGCTAAACCCAAAACAGCTGTGCTTCTAATCAACCTGATACACAGGGTGTTTATTGGGAGAGCACTTCTATGACAATACAGCTCACCCATACGTGACAATGAAACCAAAATGCAACAGAGATTATTATGTTTGGGAACAAAAATAGAATAACTAATATTAGGAAAGAACTGGATTCATGAGCCCTGAAAAACTGGGACCAGGTGCGTAATCTAGGTGTAATAATAGACTCAGATCTCACGTTCACCAGTCATATCAAAGCGGTCACCAAAACCGCATTCTATCATCTTAAGCATATTGCCAGAATCAAGGGCCTGGTGCACTGGCTTTTACTCAGTTACAGAAGAGATTGATTTAAAGTGATGCTTTTGGTTTATAAATGTCTGAACAGTCTGTGCCCTGAATATATTTCTAATATTTTTGAAGATTATAAACCGAGCAGGGCTCTTAGATCATTGAACTCAGCTAGTAGAGCCCAGAGTCAAAACTAAACATGGGAGGGAAATGTTTTCCCCTTGTGAAAAGGTTAAAATTCACAAGTGTTTGAATGAGGGCTTAAACTTTACCAATCTGTTAAATGTATTTTGAGTTTATTTTAATTTCTTATTCTATTTTTATTTTCTATTCCTCATCAAATTGCGCATTGGTTTTTATTCTAATACATGGCATAAATTAAAACCTGTAATATATAAATAAAAGACCTGGAAGTTCTAAAGACTTCTTGGCCAGATTCTAGAGACCTGGAAAGGTTCTAAATATATTTAGAATAAAGTTCTTAAGACCTGGAAGTTCTAAGGACATATTGGCTGTAAAGTTTCTAAAGACCATTTGAAACTAGATGTGAAATGTACACAGAGATGTAATGTTTTAAATGTACATGATGCCAGTAAACAGGTTGCTATAAATCCATGTATTTTATTATTTCTTATTTTTTACTTTCTAAAGCACATTTAAATGCTTCTATCTATGAATTGTGCTTTACAAATACAAGTGCTGGCTTGCACACTTACAGCTCTGCTCAAGTCCAAGGATAAGGAGAGAACTGTGGCTAACAGACTCGTTCAGACAGGAAGACTTTGACACAACCCTGTGGCTATTTAGAAGAATGTTTCTGTGCTGCGCCTCAGAGATTCCATTGGTCCTGAACTGGTGTAATTCTCTCTGCTGCAAGTCTCATAAACCTGTTATTGTGTAATGAACAAACTCTGTCTCTGTCGTACATAATTAATAAGATCAACCCAGTGTATTTCCACCACAGATTCTAACTAGTAGCTTTTTAAACAACAAATGAAACTATCAATAAATACCATTTGTGTCTTCGACCATCATCATTTGTTCCTGTAAACAAATAAAATGTAAGCAAAACAATAAACCGTTGTATACATTGTAAGTAAGCCATTCAAAACTAGTTATTGAACAATGCACAGATGCTTTTTTTACTTTTAAAAACATGTTATGATGTACCACTATTTCAACTGCACACTCCATGGCTTCCTCCTCAGGTATATGTATTGTCACTTCTTCAACGAAAACCTTATTTTCAGACGCCTCAAGGTTCTCCATAGAGTGCTCCATATAGGAGAGGTTCCTAGAAATGACTAAGGAGAAATCCGAACAAAGCCATGAATATTATTTTATTGTTTTAGGGATTTTCTATGTCCATGTGTTATACTGGTACCCTAAGTAAACAAGCACGCATAAGCCTTAAGAAACAAGGTCGTAGCAAACGTACCACACATGTCCATTGTCTGGATCTTGTCAGCTATGTTAGTCCTCTGGCTAGGTCCTCCAACACCCACCACCTCCCAAAGCAGGTCTCTGTCATCTGGATACAGGCTCAGGTACTTCCCACATACTGGATAACACCAACGTGTATTTAGTGGACTGGTCAACTTGTTATTAGAGTAAGGAAAAGGGCTACAGAATGTTTGCATACATTTTGGCCAAATATATGAGTTAGATTTTAAGTTTGCGATTTTCAAACTCTTGGGTGTAGACAGAGTGGACAACGTCACTGCTAAAATGTGATGATAGAAGTCATAGCCAACATAATGTGCAAACTGAATAAAAACATTAAAACATAAAATGTGGTTTTGAAACATCACACCGATATCAAAGTACAACATGTGTCTAACACATTGTAGTCATATACTCATTAAATATAATGGTGTGTTTTCCATGTTTGTGCTACTGCCAGAAGTTTTTAAAACTTCCAAAACCCTTGAGTGATATTTTATTCCATATCATATTTGTGTACGATAATCTCCATACATCAATAAATCATATATCAATATCCCGGTGCCACTTGCTACCTTTAATACAGTTGTCTTTGCCAGCAGTTGGGAGTTTGAACTCAAACTTCCATAGACAAACTATCAAGCATTTGAACAAAACAGTGCGTATAGACAAAAAACCTTAAGGCTGCCACTTTTGTGCATTGTTACATACAATTAAAAGATTAGTCCTGGAACTCATCTAAAAATTACTAATATTCATTCAAAAATATATATTTTTACAAAAAAAAACAACGAAGCCTGCTTCAATAAGAACCAGCGGTTTAGTGCAGCTCTTATGATGAATATCTCCATACTCGGATGATTACCTTTGTACATAGATTCTGAAATGGGACACTTAAACCCGAGGCAGTTGTCTTTAAAACTGTCAATAAAGTGCTCCAGCATCTGAAGGCCCCAGCCGTTGCGTCGGTAACACTTCCTTACAAATATGGAGTCCATAACAGGTAGCTGATAGCATTGAGTTATAAAGGAAATGCACAAGCTGCCTGTAGAGAAAACAAGAAAACATAAAAGCACATGGCTAGACAGAATAAAAAATGACATGAGAAAAAATATACAGTACATAACTATAAAAATAGGATTGGTTTTGTAAACCAGGCAGTCCCTTTTAAAGTCTTTTATGAGGCCACAGACACAGGTCTCTAATCCATAACACATTCATAATGACAACTGAGAGGCCTTTACCATGCCAAAACCGAATACTCACCAGAAGTTTTGGCTGAGTAGAAACCAACTGCCTGTCCATCTTTCCATAAAATCGTGGCATTGTCGTTCTCCCCGTGGCGGAGGAAAGCTATATCCCCTGGATCAAGTTCATTGGTCCTGTACACCACACAGTTCAAAATGTACAGAACCATCCTCTCCCCCAAAGTCTTCACCTACAGAGGAACATGTAGCAGAAGACCCAACCACCTCACTCAGAAACTGTCCACCAGTCAACTCACTCATCAACGCCCGCTCACTCTTATTAGATCCCAATGCACAGGTGCTATATTGTCCCATATACAGCTGAAATTGTCTTTAAATGCAGTGGCATTAGGAAATCCTACCTCCACGCATCCATCCCTGGTAGGGTCTGTTGTTTTCAAGATGTCCTCCAGAGACCACCATCTACCCAGCAGGTACAGCCCCACCACTGACAAAAGTGACACAAATTGTAGCATCTAAGTTAAAGAGACTGGGCTCATAGCAGAATGAATGCCTCTGTATACTGTAATGAGACTCGTTATTTATGAATTATTATAAAGGGAGTCACAAGTGTCACTCAGAATGGATAGGTTTTCTGGTCTCCTCGCCAATTGCATTGGAGTCTCACTCAATTTGTCAGCTAAACCTGGTCCACCTGCGATATGTTTCCACATCATAAACTGTTTCCTTGTGAGACAGTCAGTGACTGCATGCCTCAGTTTAGATGCTGCATCATGTATCTATCTAAAGAGTGGTTGCGTGCCACGTCTTGACTCAAATTGCTGTATGAAGTGATAAGCTGATCGGCAAAACACCTATCCGAGCATCTCCCGACTTCAGCAACAGCTCTGAGTCACCTTTATGCTGGTCTTGTGGGGAGAACAGGGCGAGGGCCTTCTGTCTTGAGATGCCTCCATACAGAGGGGTGAAACCCACACAAGAAAGACAAATGGGCACCTGGATGAGGAGGTCAAAGTTCAACAAGTTATTCTATAGTGGAGTAATTCAGTAAATAGTAAACAGTAAATGCAAGGGAAGTTCATATAATTCAGCCAAAGATTTGCACCATTGTTTTCATCGGGGTGGGACAGGTAAAGTCACGTAGAACCCTAACTATACATATACATATTGCATGCATTTGCATAATTCCGCTTTTCTTAAGGGTTCTCTACGCCTGTCACCACTGGACAATTTTGTTCCCATTTAGAGGCAGCTGCCCTATCTAGCCTCTGATTGCGGTGTCTACTCAGATTGCCATTTTGAGTCCACACTTGGTTGTCCATTGTATGTGTACATGTCATGTGTTGCTGCTTTTGTCTAGAACTTTAGTAATTGCAGTTCAGGCATTGGGAAAATAGAAACCCTGACTAATTTCCTTTACAATATACTGTACATTATCATGTATATGAATTGTGTGAAAAAGGCCTTGCTTAGGTGAATTTTCATACAAAACAATCAATGTAAAATGGTAAATTTATTTTACAATACCAGTGATGGGGGGGGGTCCTTTGGTTAGGTATAGATATTGAGAACTTCCTGGCCAGGTTCTAGAGACCTGAAAAGGTTCTAGAGACCTACTGATGAGAGATCTGGAACGGTTCAACAGGTTTTTTTTGTAGATGCCTCTGCCCAGTTGTTATAAAATGCATGTATTTTCAATTTTAATTTTCTTTTCCTCATTGAATTGCCCATTTGATGTTTTTATTTGTTTTTATTCTGATGCATAGAATTATAAAATGCATGTATTTTATTATTATAATTTTCCTCTGTAAAGCACATTGAATTGCTTCTATGTATGAATTGTGCTATATAAATAAACTTGTTTGCTTGCTATAGAAACCTTCCCACAGTGGATTGTAATGAATCCTAAAGGGTTCTTAATGGAACCAGAATTAGTTTCTCCAGTAACCATAGAAAGTCTTCCTCATCTGGAACCCAGATGCTCTAACCAGCTGCCGCAGATTCCATGTCTGATTTACCTGTTTGGATAGCTACGGGTGAGCTGTATTTACCTGTGTGTTATCTGCAAGGGTCAGGTATTCGGGTGAGTCTGGGTTGCTGTAGAGGATGCTGTCCATGTATTTCTGCGCTGACTTCTCCATGTCCTCCTGGCTCACACTAGCTAGGCCATCCACAGGAAAATCCATTCTGTCAAGAACACAGAGCAGTGTCAGGATCCGGGCTTTCAAGCAGGTAGAGGACACAAACGCAGAGCGCTTTGCAATACAAGGGTTTATTTTCTCCCAAAACAGGCACAGGAACAGGTAGCTTAATACACAGACAATCCTAACACTTAACACAAACACAGAAGAACATAATTAACAAAACCTCCCCTTAGTGAGACAGAACATACTAAACGCAGAACACCAGAATAATCACACAAATACATAACAGGACCAGCAAACGTAAAACAAGAGAAACATACCTTAACAATGACCGACACTGAAAGACAGGAAACGACAGACCTAAATACAGGGACTAACGAGCAAACACAACACAGGTGCGGACAAAAACACAGGTGAACGAACAAGTCCCTAATTTTCCCTCTCTCCGGATGCGGGGGAGGTGTCAGCACCACCATAACGTGGGGAGACAGGACTCTGTCCCTTACAAGCAGTCAGACATAGTTCACAGACAGACAAGCTCTCTGTGAACACAACACACATACGTATTCCCCTAAACAATCTATTATTTCCGCAGAAAAGTCGTCTAATATTATGGCCAGTTTAGTGCTTGAGGCATGTTCCTTAGACACACCGCCGTGGGGAAGAAGCTGTTCTTGTGGACGGGATGTTCTGGCCTTGATAGACGTAGCCGTCTGCCAGAGGGGAGAGTTCTGTATAGTCCATTACCCGGATGGGAGGCGTCTGCCTCAATGTTTGCTGCCTGCCTCAGTGACCTGGTTTTGAACAGATTATTGTGGGATGGCAGCTTACAACCATTGGTCCGCTCCACAGAGTGGATGATGAGTTGCAGTCTGTTTTTGTCCTTGACAGTGGCTGCAGCATACCAGACTGTGATGGAGGCGCTCAGGATGGACTCAATGATGACTGTGTAGGCATTGATCATTATGGACTTTGGCAGTTTGTACTTTTTAAGCTGCCCCAGGCAGTACAGTCTGTGTTGTGCTTTCTAAGTGAGAGAGGTGATGTTCAGCTCCTACTTGAGGACCTGGGTGATGGTGATGCCCAGGAAGCGAAAGGACTCCACTGTTGATTGTGTCGTCCCCAGACCTGTTGGCTCTGTAGGCAAACTGCAGTGGGTCTAGTACTGGATCAGTGATGGACTTGAGTTGTGACAGCACCACATTTCTTGGAGACTGGGATGATGTTGGAGAATTTGAAGCAAGCTGGGACGCGGCATGACTCCAATAATTCATTGAAAATGTCTGTGAACACTGCAGATAGGTGGTCAGCACAGTGCTTGAGGTTGGAGGCAGAGACTCCATCAGGACCAGCTGCCTTTCTTGGGTTTAGACTCTTGAATTGTCTGTTTACCTCCCTCTCCAGTATAGAAAAGCCCCATTGTAGCTTCAGGAAAGGTGCTGATTGATGCCAACGTAGTCTCAGGGGAGTTGTTGATTGGGATGGATGGTTGTGGGCAAGCCCTTGTGATCTAGGACAGTTGGTGGTGGCAAAAACTGGTTAAGGTTGTTGGCAAGTTGCAGATCATCAGAAGCTTGGGGTGATTTGCATTTGCAATTTGTTATCTGTTTAATCCCCCTCCCGACTGAAGCGGTGTCATTTGTTGAGAGCGGTTGTTTCAGTTAGTCTCCATACAAGATCCTGGAATGTCTTTGAGAAGTTGTTCTTGGCCTCTCTTAATAGGTCCCTGTCGCCCTTTTGATGGCACCCTTTTTGATTGCCCGCAGACGTCTAAGGTCAGCTGCAAAACAGGGGTTGTCGTTGTTAAACCCTGGTTTGAGTCGAGATGCAACTATCCTCACAGAAGCTGATATATGCAGTCGCAGCATCTGCATAATCAACAAGGTTATCTGTGGAGGCCCTGAAGATGTCCCAATCAGTACAGTCCAGACAATCATGTAGAGACTCTTTGGCTTCACTGCTACACTTTTTGAACTTGTTACAACAGGCTTAGAGAGTTTCATTTTTGCCTGTAAAAGGGAATTAGGTGGACCATTAGACAATGTTAATATTGTAATTAACTATTGAAGCCATTGAGACCATTAACAATGTCTACACTGTATTTCCAATGAATTAGGCATTATTATAATATTATTTTAATTATCAAAAAATGTGTAATTTCTAAGAGATCTCCAACCTCTGAATGCTACTGTATCTCTTATGCTTATGTTTGTTAGTACACTGGTACAACTGTTGAATGAAACCAAGCTTCAAGCACTTTGCATAATATGCAAGTTAGTTTGTTCCTCTTCAAACTGTACCTCCAGTAGCTCCATGAATGGAGCTCCACAACTCTCGACTGTTTGAAACTTCACTACCGAATCATTCTTCTATCTCTAGCACTTCCCCCTGCACCCACCCAGGAACAATGTACTTATTGCCTTTTTGATGTGTGTTTTAGCTATATGTGAAATGCCTGCACTTATTGTAATTCGCTCTGGATAAGAGCGTCTGCTAAATGCGCAAAATGTAAATGTTAAGCAACCAAGTTTGTTAAGGGTGCCATGCAGGAAAAGGAAAGCATTAGGTTTTGCCTCCATCCATGCAAGCAATATTATTAACAAAACTACAACTCCCAACCTTATAGGTCGCGGTTGATTGAGCAGAATTGTCATATAAGCAAAAAATCTTGATCTGTACTAACTTATGTGTTAATTGTCAGGCAGCAGACAAGATTGTGCACTTTATAGATCTTCAAAACCTGTGACAGTGGACAAATAAAAAGACAGGGTAATCTTTGTGTCATTTGATATTAATTATAATATTATTTTGTGTATGTTAATAATGCGCATTTATGTATTGTTTGGATTTTTTGAATTTTGACAGGAAATTTTCATGACAGTCTTACAAGCCCCAAAGTTGATGAAGTAATATTGTTTTTTAACTAAGAAAACCTCTCCAAGTACCACTGTTGATCGCTCAGTGTGCATAAAATGCTTAACAAAACAAGCAATGGTCTAGACTAGCTTGGTTCATCTACATAGGGAAAGACAGAATATTACACGTCCACTGAGCTGTCACTGTCATGTGAAAAGTGGATTAAATTACAACAAATAGCATTACCGGTAATACTGTTTGTGATCTTTCATGCTTACATGTGTCTCACTAAGGAGGGGTCGAGGTTGTAAACGCTGCCTAAAAGAAAATTGAAGAGAAAGTAAATAAATATTGGATAAAGATTGAATATTGGAACATTAGATATTTACTGAAATGTATATAACAGATAATCTTATATAATACTACTAATAGAATTACTAATAGAATAGGTTCTCTGTGAAATAAATGAGGTAGTTTACAAAACGTTTGCCTTACCAAAGAAACCCAAAACAGTGAGGTGAAGCAAGCTAACATTAACATTCCCAATGTGCTGCTCAGAACTGCCAAAGGAATAAAAACAGGCCACCATGTGCTGAGAAAGAGACGGAACAGGCCAATAAATGGGTTTTATTGGCCTGATCTAACAGAACAATAAGGTTTTGACTGCTCATCTACACTAAACAGAGAACATCTAGCTCAATTGGTAGAACATGATGCTTGCAGTGGGTTAATTCCCATTATGAGAATGTATGCATAGGCTCTAGGTTAAAACACCTTTAAAATGTCCTTACAAAACAGTATCAGATCATTATATGTCTAAACACAGGTAAAATTTAATACTAAGCATTCTGTGATGGCAAATTTATTATTAGTTAGCCGGTATTTGGGGTGCAATTTTGTCTGTTTATTTAAATGTGACAATGCAATAAAAATATGTTGTCCCTAAAATCAATTAATAATTGTGATAAATAATCGTGTTATCAATATTGATCAAAACAATTGGGATTATCATTTTAACCATAATCGTGCAGCCCAAGTTCACGTTAACAGACTTTCATGGTTGCCACCAAGCAAAATGCTGCATAAGTAGTAGCTAGTCTGTGTTGAATAGGGTTTTAATTTGGGTCCTCAGAGTGCCTGAAATAAACATAATAATTAATGACTATTACTACTAATAAATATGTGCCACATATGCCAACCCATTATCTGAAACACTACCTTTTCAAACTGTATTTCATAAACCCCCCCAACCTTTCCACAAGCCACCCACCACCCCCCAGCCATATAACCAGGCCAAATCCACCAGTGCCTCTTCCTGTTCTAAGAAGTTGATGGAGACAAGGTGTTCACAGAAATCTCAATGACAAATGGTAGCGGTAGCATCATTTTCACTTCAGTCACGCGTTTTAAATTACAACACCTTTCTTTTTGGGGAGCTAAAGTAGCACTGGGCTACAAATGTTTTATAAGAAACCAACAATGTTATAACAGATACTTCCTGAATTGGCGCTGGAATGCAAAAAGCTCTCAAGCTAAAAAATCCCCTTGAGGCAATATTTCAACAACGCAGACGCGAACACTATACATTCAAATAAGCAAACCCACACTGTGCTATGCTGTGTGTGTTATTTAACGAAAGGCTATAGGTCTCGCTACAAACGGATAAAGCAGGAACTGAGTGTTAGCGTCTGACCTCGCAGCCTCTCTGACATACTTTATGATCAGAGGTCGTACGTAGAAAAGGAAGGGGCTGAGACTTAGACATGTTAAGGCAGACATATGCAGATCATACTCACAAGCAAAAACAAACACAGTCAACAAATGGCTACAATGCAGTCGTCTATACATCCAGTTGCTGACCTACTCTGGAAGACTCACGTTTGTTTGTTTCGCATACAAAAACGTATGCTGTCCACACCCTTACAAACACACATGTAAACGTACACGATTTTCCCAATTATCTGTTTAAAGTGAACCCCTTCCATCCCTCTACTGACATGATCAGGTGGCAGCCATACAATTCTCTGGACCAGTAGTACAGGTTTGCTCAATCTCCACCCTGCTTTTTTACTGACTTTTGACAAGGTGTTGATGAGTTCATAGATGAGAAGGTAACAGTTACTTAACATAATTCAGCACAATAACAAGCTTGTTAATAATAATAACTCCATTCCCAGTTGTTCAAATGTCTTACATACCAACCTATGTAAGAAGAATTGCATATTACAATATTATACAATAGAGTATTACAGCAGACTGCACAGTGAACTGCATACAGTATGACAGTATTACAGCAGACTGCACAGTGAACTGCATACAGTATGACAGTATTACAGCAGACTGCACAGTGAACTGCATACAGTATGACAGTATTACAGCAGACTGCACAGTGAACTGCATACAGTATGACAGTATTACAGCAGACTGCACAGTGAACTGCATACAGTATGACAGTGTTACAGCAGACTGCACAGTGAACTGCATACAGTATGACAGTATTACAGCAGACTGCACAGTGAACTGCATACAGTATGACAGTATTACAGCAGACTGCACAGTGAACTGCATACAGTATGACAGTATTACAGCAGACTGCACAGTGAACTGCATACAGTATGACAGTATTACAGCAGACTGCACAGTGAACTGCATACAGTATGACAGTGTTACAGCAGACTGCACAGTGAACTGCATACAGTATGACAGTGTTACAGCAGACTGCACAGTGAACTGCATACAGTATGACAGTGTTACAGCAGACTGCACAGTGAACTGCATACAGTATGACAGTATTACAGCAGACTGCACAGTGAACTGCATACAGTATGACAGTGTTACAGCAGACTGCACAGTGAACTGCATACAGTATGACAGTATTACAGCAGACTGCACAGTGAACTGCATACAGTATGACAGTATTACAGCAGACTGCACAGTGAACTGCATACAGTATGACAGTGTTACAGCAGACTGCACAGTGAACTGCATACAGTATGACAGTATTACAGCAGACTGCACAGTGAACTGCATACAGTATGACAGTATTACAGCAGACTGCACAGTGAACTGCATACAGTATGACAGTATTACAGCAGACTGCACAGTGAACTGCATACAGTATGACAGTATTACAGCAGACTGCACAGTGAACTGCATACAGTATGACAGTATTACAGCAGACTGCACAGTGAACTGCATACAGTATGACAGTATTACAGCAGACTGCACAGTGAACTGCATACAGTATGACAGTATTACAGCAGACTGCACAGTGAACTGCATACAGTATGACAGTATTACAGCAGACTGCACAGTGAACTGCATACAGTATGACAGTGTTACAGCAGACTGCACAGTGAACTGCATACAGTATGACAGTGTTACAGCAGACTGCACAGTGAACTGCATACAGTATGACAGTGTTACAGCAGACTGCACAGTGAACTGCATACAGTATGACAGTATTACAGCAGACTGCACAGTGAACTGCATACAGTATGACAGTATTACAGCAGACTGCACAGTGAACTGCATACAGTATGACAGTATTACAGCAGACTGCACAGTGAACTGCATACAGTATGACAGTATTACAGCAGACTGCACAGTGAACTGCATACAGTATGACAGTATTACAGCAGACTGCACAGTGAACTGCATACAGTATGACAGTATTACAGCAGACTGCACAGTGAACTGCATACAGTATGACAGTATTACAGCAGACTGCACAGTGAACTGCATACAGTATGACAGTATTACAGCAGACTGCACAGTGAACTGCATACAGTATGACACTGCACAGTGAACTGCATACAGTATGACAGCAGACTGCACAGTGAACTGCATACAGTATGACAGTATTACAGCAGACTGCACAGTGAACTGCATACAGTATGACAGTATTACAGCAGACTGCACAGTGAACTGCATACAGTATGACAGTATTACAGCAGACTGCACAGTGAACTGCATACAGTATGACAGTATTACAGCAGACTGCACAGTGAACTGCATACAGTATGACAGTGTTACAGCAGACTGCACAGTGAACTGCATACAGTATGACAGTGTTACAGCAGACTGCACAGTGAACTGCATACAGTATGACAGTATTACAGCAGACTGCACAGTGAACTGCATACAGTATGACAGTGTTACAGCAGACTGCACAGTGAACTGCATACAGTATGACAGTATTACAGCAGACTGCACAGTGAACTGCATACAGTATGACAGTGTTACAGCAGACTGCACAGTGAACTGCATACAGTATGACAGTGTTACAGCAGACTGCACAGTGAACTGCATACAGTATGACAGTGTTACAGCAGACTGCACAGTGAACTGCATACAGTATGACAGTATTACAGCAGACTGCACAGTGAACTGCATACAGTATGACAGTATTACAGCAGACTGCACAGTGAACTGCATACAGTATGACAGTATTACAGCAGACTGCACAGTGAACTGCATACAGTATGACAGTATTACAGCAGACTGCACAGTGAACTGCATACAGTATGACAGTATTACAGCAGACTGCACAGTGAACTGCATACAGTATGACAGTATTACAGCAGACTGCACAGTGAACTGCATACAGTATGACAGTATTACAGCAGACTGCACAGTGAACTGCATACAGTATGACAGTGTTACAGCAGACTGCACAGTGAACTGCATACAGTATGACAGTATTACAGCAGACTGCACAGTGAACTGCATACAGTATGACAGTATTACAGCAGACTGCACAGTGAACTGCATACAGTATGACAGTATTACAGCAGACTGCACAGTGAACTGCATACAGTATGACAGTATTACAGCAGACTGCACAGTGAACTGCATACAGTATGACAGTATTACAGCAGACTGCACAGTGAACTGCATACAGTATGACAGTATTACAGCAGACTGCACAGTGAACTGCATACAGTATGACAGTATTACAGCAGACTGCACAGTGAACTGCATACAGTATGACAGTATTACAGCAGACTGCACAGTGAACTGCATACAGTATGACAGTATTACAGCAGACTGCACAGTGAACTGCATACAGTATGACAGTATTACAGCAGACTGCACAGTGAACTGCATACAGTATGACAGTATTACAGCAGACTGCACAGTGAACTGCATACAGTATGACAGTATTACAGCAGACTGCACAGTGAACTGCATACAGTATGACAGTATTACAGCAGACTGCACAGTGAACTGCATACAGTATGACAGTATTACAGCAGACTGCACAGTGAACTGCATACAGTATGACAGTATTACAGCAGACTGCACAGTGAACTGCATACAGTATGACAGTATTACAGCAGACTGCACAGTGAACTGCATACAGTATGACAGTGTTACAGCAGACTGCACAGTGAACTGCATACAGTATGACAGTGTTACAGCAGACTGCACAGTGAACTGCATACAGTATGACAGTGTTACAGCAGACTGCACAGTGAACTGCATACAGTATGACAGTGTTACAGCAGACTGCACAGTGAACTGCATACAGTATGACAGTGTTACAGCAGACTGCACAGTGAACTGCATACAGTATGACAGTGTTACAGCAGACTGCACAGTGAACTGCATACAGTATGACAGTGTTACAGCAGACTGCACAGTGAACTGCATACAGTATGACAGTGTTACAGCAGACTGCACAGTGAACTGCATACAGTATGACAGTATTACAGCAGACTGCACAGTGAACTGCATACAGTATGACAGTATTACAGCAGACTGCACAGTGAACTGCATACAGTATGACAGTATTACAGCAGACTGCACAGTGAACTGCATACAGTATGACAGTATTACAGCAGACTGCACAGTGAACTGCATACAGTATGACAGTATTACAGCAGACTGCACAGTGAACTGCATACAGTATGACAGTATTACAGCAGACTGCACAGTGAACTGCATACAGTATGACAGTATTACAGCAGACTGCACAGTGAACTGCATACAGTATGACAGTATTACAGCAGACTGCACAGTGAACTGCATACAGTATGACAGTATTACAGCAGACTGCACAGTGAACTGCATACAGTATGACAGTATTACAGCAGACTGCACAGTGAACTGCATACAGTATGACAGACTACAGCAGACTGCACAGTGAACTGCATACAGTATGACAGTGTTACAGCAGACTGCACAGTGAACTGCATACAGTATGACAGTATTACAGCAGACTGCACAGTGAACTGCATACAGTATGACAGTATTACAGCAGACTGCACAGTGAACTGCATACAGTATGACAGTATTACAGCAGACTGCACAGTGAACTGCATACAGTATGACAGTATTACAGCAGACTGCACAGTGAACTGCATACAGTATGACAGTATTACAGCAGACTGCACAGTGAACTGCATACAGTATGACAGTATTACAGCAGACTGCACAGTGAACTGCATACAGTATGACAGTATTACAGCAGACTGCACAGTGAACTGCATACAGTATGACAGTATTACAGCAGACTGCACAGTGAACTGCATACAGTATGACAGTATTACAGCAGACTGCACAGTGAACTGCATACAGTATGACAGTATTACAGCAGACTGCACAGTGAACTGCATACAGTATGACAGTATTACAGCAGACTGCACAGTGAACTGCATACAGTATGACAGTATTACAGCAGACTGCACAGTGAACTGCATACAGTATGACAGTATTACAGCAGACTGCACAGTGAACTGCATACAGTATGACAGTATTACAGCAGACTGCACAGTGAACTGCATACAGTATGACAGTATTACAGCAGACTGCACAGTGAACTGCATACAGTATGACAGTATTACAGCAGACTGCACAGTGAACTGCATACAGTATGACAGTATTACAGCAGACTGCACAGTGAACTGCATACAGTATGACAGTATTACAGCAGACTGCACAGTGAACTGCATACAGTATGACAGTATTACAGCAGACTGCACAGTGAACTGCATACAGTATGACAGTATTACAGCAGACTGCACAGTGAACTGCATACAGTATGACAGTGTTACAGCAGACTGCACAGTGAACTGCATACAGTATGACAGTGTTACAGCAGACTGCACAGTGAACTGCATACAGTATGACAGTATTACAGCAGACTGCACAGTGAACTGCATACAGTATGACAGTGTTACAGCAGACTGCACAGTGAACTGCATACAGTATGACAGTATTACAGCAGACTGCACAGTGAACTGCATACAGTATGACAGTGTTACAGCAGACTGCACAGTGAACTGCATACAGTATGACAGTGTTACAGCAGACTGCACAGTGAACTGCATACAGTATGACAGTATTACAGCAGACTGCACAGTGAACTGCATACAGTATGACAGTATTACAGCAGACTGCACAGTGAACTGCATACAGTATGACAGTATTACAGCAGACTGCACAGTGAACTGCATACAGTATGACAGTATTACAGCAGACTGCACAGTGAACTGCATACAGTATGACAGTATTACAGCAGACTGCACAGTGAACTGCATACAGTATGACAGTATTACAGCAGACTGCACAGTGAACTGCATACAGTATGACAGTGTTACAGCAGACTGCACAGTGAACTGCATACAGTATGACAGTGTTACAGCAGACTGCACAGTGAACTGCATACAGTATGACAGTGTTACAGCAGACTGCACAGTGAACTGCATACAGTATGACAGTATTACAGCAGACTGCACAGTGAACTGCATACAGTATGACAGTATTACAGCAGACTGCACAGTGAACTGCATACAGTATGACAGTATTACAGCAGACTGCACAGTGAACTGCATACAGTATGACAGTATTACAGCAGACTGCACAGTGAAACTGCATAGCAGACTGCACAGTATGACAGTGTTACAGCAGACTGCACAGTGAACTGCATACAGTATGACAGTGTTACAGCAGACTGCACAGTGAACTGCATACAGTATGACAGTGTTACAGCAGACTGCACAGTGAACTGCATACAGTATGACAGTATTACAGCAGACTGCACAGTGAACTGCATACAGTATGACAGTATTACAGCAGACTGCACAGTGAACTGCATACAGTATGACAGTATTACAGCAGACTGCACAGTGAACTGCATACAGTATGACAGTATTACAGCAGACTGCACAGTGAACTGCATACAGTATGACAGTATTACAGCAGACTGCACAGTGAACTGCATACAGTATGACAGTATTACAGCAGACTGCACAGTGAACTGCATACAGTATGACAGTATTACAGCAGACTGCACAGTGAACTGCATACAGTATGACAGTATTACAGCAGACTGCACAGTGAACTGCATACAGTATGACAGTGTTACAGCAGACTGCACAGTGAACTGCATACAGTATGACAGTGTTACAGCAGACTGCACAGTGAACTGCATACAGTATGACAGTATTACAGCAGACTGCACAGTGAACTGCATACAGTATGACAGTGTTACAGCAGACTGCACAGTGAACTGCATACAGTATGACAGTGTTACAGCAGACTGCACAGTGAACTGCATACAGTATGACAGTGTTACAGCAGACTGCACAGTGAACTGCATACAGTATGACAGTATTACAGCAGACTGCACAGTGAACTGCATACAGTATGACAGTATTACAGCAGACTGCACAGTGAACTGCATACAGTATGACAGTATTACAGCAGACCTCAGACTGGGGCGAATATTTATCTTACAGCACGACAACGACTTGAACCAAACAGCCAAGACAACGTTGGATTTGCTTAGGGTCTGTGAATGACCTTGAGTGGCCCAGCCAAAGCTCTGACTTGTATCTGATTGCCCTGTGTGGAGACTTGAAGATGGTAGTTATTCTACGCTGCCCATCCAATTTGACAGTGCCTGAGAGGATCTACACAGAAGAATGTGAGAAACTGCCCTAATTGTAGTGTGCAAAGCTGGTGAAGAAATTCCCAAAACAATTCTAAAGATGTGATCGCTGCTCATGAAGCTTCTACAAAGGTTCTGAATACCCAAATAATATAATAATAATGTTTATCAGTACGCTGTTTACCATAAAATGGCAAAAAAAAAATGTAGATTGATGGAATTTTTTCAGTCAACAACACAAGAATACGTGAAGAAAGTAAAGGGGTCTGAACACTGTATATCTCTTAGGGTCTTCAGATGTGACTCAGTTTCTAACTCGACCTGAATGATGACAGGCTCAAACCGTTTATCTTGGTCAGTCCGTCTCCTTCGCTGCAGATCATGCTGACACACAGATGACATTAACGACCAAATATACATTCTGTATTCCGTGAATACATTGTGCGTGTGCGTACGTGTAGACGGTAAAAGTGTAGATATGAAACTGAGGTACTTTAAGAGACTGACCAAGACCTACACCAACCGGTCAACAAGTGAGAAAATTGATATGTGTGTATAATTTGTGTATGCACGCACATGCCAATGTGTACAATGTGTGTATGCACGCACATGCAAATGTGCACAATGTGTGTATGCACGCACATGCAAATGTGCACAATGTGTGTATGCACGCACATGTAAATGTGCACAATGTGAGTGCATTTGTGTGCAGGTTTGTATGACTAATGAACAGCGAAAGCCCCAGTCAGTTTGCATATGGCTGATTTCTAAGTCCATTGAACTCCAGCTCTACCCCACTTCTCTCCCTCCCTCCCTCCCTCCCTCCCTCCTTACACACCCTGAGGGCAGTAAATGCCAGACCTATGCTGCTTTATACGAGCCAGTTGTTTGGATTACAGTGAAGAAAGAAGGTATTTGATCCCCTGCTGATTTTGTACGTTTGCCCACTGACAAAGACCTGCGTGAAGTTGGCCCCCCACCCAACGCAAAAAGTTGGGAAATCGTTTGTGCTTCGTTTGTGCTGGTTTGTGCAGCAAATTTTTTCGTTTGTGCTGCTTTACTTTTTTAGATATTAAAGAATACTTTATAGTTCATTCAGAGGTCACTCAGCCCCCCACAATCTCAGAATTCAGTCAAAATAGTCTATATGCTGGTTTGTGCAGCAAATATTTTCGTTTGTGCTGCTTTCGTTTTTTTATATTCTGGTTTTTAATAATGGCTGATGACGTCACCAGCCCCCCCACTTGCTCCGAATGAAGTGAAACTAGTCTCAATCGTTTGTGCTCCGTTTGTGCTGGTTTGTGCAGCAAATATTTTCGTTTGTGCTGCTTTACTTTTAGATATTAAAGAATACTTTATAGTTCATTCAGAGGCCACTCAGCCCCCCAGAATCTCAGAATTAAGTAAAAATAGTGTCAATCGTTTGTGCTCCGTTTGTGCTGGTTTGTGCAGTTAAAATTAGGGTTTGTGCTGTTGCGGTATTTTTTCTATTCTGGTTTTTAATAATGGTTGATGACGTCACCAGCCCCCCACTTGCTCCAAATCAAGTGAAATTAGTCTCAATCGTTTGTGCTTCGTATGTGCTGCTTCGGTATTTGTATATTTGACATTACCAGCCGCCCAAAGGCTCCAAATCGTTTGTGCTGGTAAAGATTTTGTGACGTCATCAGCCATTATTAAAAACCGGAATATAAAAAAAAAAATTGCTGCACAAACCAGCACAAACGGAGCACAAACGAATAAGACTAATTTCCCGACTTTTTGCGTTGGGTGGGGGGGCAACTTCACGCAGGTCTGACAAAGACTGTCTGAATTGTTAATGGTAATTTTTTTTGAACAGTGAGAGACAGAATAACAACATCAAAAATGCAGAATAACGCATATCGAATAAGTTATAAATTGATTTGCATTTTACTCGATGAAATAAGTATGAGGGGGTGTAACCTTTTAAAACTTCCACGGCACTGCTTTTATAGCGCCACCATATTGCCAATCAGCGTAGGATTTAATGGAACTGTGTAGAATGCACCAATACCATTAACAATTATATTTGAGTCCACAGTTATTACGCACACACATAATCAAGCATAAAGAAACCTTTTTTATGGAGACAGGCTTGTTGTAGCGAGTCATAAATATATAAACATATATATATTATATACAACGCGAATGTGCTTGCATTACAGTTTTGCGTGGCCTCACATATTTCTGAGACGCTCAAAATATTTGTCAGGGCCACTACATGTTTTTGTGGGAGGCGTCGCATATTTGTGGGTCACACTGTACAAATCAGTTTTATATGGATTCCAGATTAGGACATTCTTAGTTAGTTGTTTATAATTAGTCTCTGAAATCCCTATATGTTTAGAATATGCTGTAGCGACTAGAATACTTACAAAACAGCAGATAATTGCTTGTAAAGGGTATTGAGTAACAAGTATGATTTTATGGTTCCTCTAAGTTCCTCCCTACATTCGACCCATTAGGACCCATTAGGACCCATACATCAATGGACATTTGCATAGGTATACAGAGGCCAAATATCAGCAAACATCAAGCCTTTGTCCCAATGGCACGTTGGGTTTGCTAATCCAAGTTGAAAAGGCTAATTGGTAATTAGAAATTATGTTTGAACCACTAAAACTGTTATGCTGATTAAAGAAGCAGATTACTTGAGTAAGAGTGCATTCTCAAAATGACCTGAAACCAAAAACATTCTTCTGAAACACTTTGGCTTGTTCTTGTCCTGAGAAATGTAGGCATTTCCATGTGAGAAAATGCCAAGAAACTGAAGATCTTATACAACGTTGTGTACTACGGCCTTCAGAGAACAGTGCAAACAGGCTCTAACCAGAATGGAAAGGAGTGGGAGGCCCCGGGGCACAACTGCGGAAGAGCACCAACTCTAAATAGTACCTGCGAAACATCAGTCTCAACATCAATAGTGGGGCTCCAACAAATAATTATTTTGAAATTTGACTAATCAAACAATTATTTGAAAGATTAGTAGACTAATCATCCACTTTCTACTTTCCCAATGATCAGAAGGGTTTGATCGATTGATCAGGAGCTGAAAGCTGCACCACTTCACTAATATGGTACAGGATTTTGGTTTGTGTGTGGTCGGACAACAGGGCGGCAATAGCCTACATCCATTTCCAAAGGGGTAGTCTGGTCTCCTGTAATTTTGCCCAAGAGCACCTGCGCTCATTGAGTTCGTTGGTGTTTTAAGCCCCCAACGAAGCCTTTAAGGCAGCGCTGCATGGAAGGCACTCCCCACCCCCTACAGTTTCAACCAATCACAGCACTGTAGGGGGTGGGGAGTGCCTTCCATGCAGCGCTGCCTTAAAGACTTCGTTGGGGGCTTAAAACACCAACGAGCCACTCATTGAAGGCCTCCATCATTCTGGGTCATCTCAATCTGAGCGCAGACCTCATGTCCAGAAGGGGGTCCTGTTTGCGTCTGGAGAGAATGATCAATGTCCCCTGTCGTTTTCTCAAAGGGAAAGGGATGTTCCTAAATTGGGTGTGGACGCCTTCGCTCATGCTCAAAGCCTCTCCTTTACGTGTCAAAGCCTCTCCTTTACGTGTTTCCCCTAGCAACCTGCATTCTCCCCTTGTTGGCGATAGTGAGGTCTGATACTAATTTCCCAGAACAGCCGCGGCACGCCGGATAAGACCTGTAGTATGTACCAGAGTTCCTCAATGGGATTTGTCCAGGGTTTCTGCAGGTATCAGCCATCTCATTTAATGCATTTTCATGCCCTTTTTCATGCCACTTTAAACTAATTTCATGCCCATGTCCAACTGCAGATACTTTCACACACAAATTGTGAGCATTTGACAATGCTGTTTTTTAACTGTCAGATGGCTCACAAGAAGGTTTACAGTCATTAAACGCAACACAAAGTGCTTCACAAAATAATAACACCACAGAAATACAAATATTTAAAACACTGTTCATTGAGCAGCTCGCGTCTCTGCCCCGTGGATCTCAAAACAACATGCACTGATAATTAAAGTAATGAACCTATACTGGTTACGGCAGTAGGCAAATTCGACAAAATCATGTCAACCCCCTGTCCTCCCCACCACCCCATCCCCACACACTCGCTGTTAAATGCCTCTCCGGGTTTACCATCTACGCCAGGGCCTGAATTTCGTTAGGTGGGTCACATGGGGGGGTCTAAATATTATGGAGGAGAGAATAACTTCTGATGCATCTATCTAATTTAATCATCTTCATTTATTAATATCTACACATTTGTGTGCATGAATTGAGCATTTCCAGTTGTGCCACATGTGGGTGGCTCCTGCAGACTATCTGAATGTGGTTTGAGGTTAATAGGTCACTGCTCAAAAAACTATTAAGATTTCCAGTATTTAAATGTATTTTTTTAAATGTATGTTTTAAATGTTTTATTTTGAAAAACCAAATTATGTGCAACATGTGAAATACCTTAAGTAAATTGAGGTTTCAAGTGATTTCACAAAAAAATGATTTTACAGTTTTAAATGTTTATTAAACGTCTCTTACACCATTTCCTTAAAAAAAAACAAAGCTGTGCAATATCTAGTTGTACTCTATAAAACAATCTGACAGTGGTTTGAAGTTTCAAGGCCAAATGGTTAAACAGCTATTGAATTCCTAACTTTAAGACGTACTTTATTGACGGTCCCTAACTATAAGCACACGGAGGTTTCTATCCGTCTATATCACCGGGTGTAGTGTGGCTGCTTGTGGGAAAACCGGACCTGATCTCGGGCTCCGAATATCCGTTGAATATCCCACCAACTTTACCTCGGTCTGAGATGAAGCAAATATATTTGTGCGGGAATTTCTCGCACTATAAAAACTAACCTTGCGGGAATGGTTTAAATTATGCGCAATCCCCGCACCGAAATTCAAGCCCTGGACGGGATTAACCAGGTTCTGAATAGTTCATCCTCCAACCACTTCTGCTGAAACTTGAATTTTCCCATTTTACCATCATTAGATATTTGCTCCATTCTTTTACCACAGCACACACTCACTTACTCACTCACTCGATAGAAAGCAGACTCGCACAGCACCTTGCATTAATAGCATCAGGTGTCGCGACTTCGTGCACCAGCCGTACAAAACAGCCAATTAAAAGGTTCCGCCTTTCAACCATTACGCTATACTTCCGATCAAAATTAGATTTAGATGTTTATATAGTCAAAATAAATCATGAAAAACAATGTTTTTATTCCATCAAGTTTACATAATTTTTTAATGCCTTTGAACATCGAATTCATGCTTTTTCATGCCAATTAATGCCTGAATTTTCACAAAATCTATTTAATGACTTTTCATGCTTTTTAATGACCCGCGGAAACCCTGTTGTCTTTAGTTGTTGAGGCGCTGTGTGTGGCACCTGTCGAGCCTATCGATTAGATCTTGTTGAAAATGTTGTCACAAAAAACAGCTCTCCTACTCACGCAGTCATTAGCTAAGCGGGAAAGTGACTTGTGCGCACTGTTGACGTGCAAGGACTGTCTCGTAATCTCTGGGGATTTAAGCGGGGCCCTGCTGCATCTAGGGTTGGGAACCGAACTTGGTACTTTTAAGAGTACTGACCAAATTAAGTTGGTACTACAGAGTTCTGAGTTACATAAATCAATCTGTGCCAAATGTCAGGTAACTGAGAGCGCATCTGGGTGAAAGTGTCCAGAGAAGAGAGCAAGATTACAAGAGTAAGATTACATCACTCAATCTGCTTGTTCAATGTTAAACACCAACAGAGTCAGGGCAATGACAAGCCGAAATCAGTCCGAAATGTGGTTAGACCTTCCTAAACTTGACGCAGACAATGCTTGATGCAATATTTGTGATGCGAAATGCAACGCTGGCCTTGGCAACACGTCTAACCTGAGGAAGAACATGTTTCTTGCTGGAGCCGGAGCGTGTACCATATTTGATAGCATAAAAGCCAAATCGCCAGCAGCAGCAGCAGCTAATCTTTCCTTTTGAAATCACAGCACATCGCGGTATGGAATCACAGAACATCGCAGTATGGAATCACCGCACATCGCGGTATGGAATCACAGCACATTGTGGTATGGAATTCCCTCTAAACCAACACCACCTTATAGATGTCCTCGGGTTTCCTCGGCCAGTCTGTCCTTGGTGTTGCCAAAGAGACAGGTTAAGAGGTGAGACAGATGATGCATGGCACTCCAATGGATATCTTGTTTTTTTCCTGTTGACTATTAATGTGAAGTGTCTGTTGGTGCTTGTAGCCAATTACAGCGCTCACGCATGCCTGATCGCTTGTCTGTTACTAGGCGTGGCACATTTTCTTTCCGGAAGGATAGGCCTGCTTGCTTGGTGTAAGCCAGACTTGACCTGAGTGACCTGACCTTGTGTGTCGATATATTGGGTCTGTCAGGGAGTACATCACGGCACCGTGTAATAAACAATAGTTACCGGTGGGGTTGCTATCCTAATACATACGCTGCTGCACTCTGATTGGCTGACGCCAAATGCATACATTCAAATTCTCAGTTAAACCACTAGGAGCAGAATTCCCAATATTGGACTCCGCTCCACTCATAAAACAGGAGTTACTCAGGTTATTTTTTTACCGTTGCTTTATGTATTTGTGACTCAATGTATAATATTTGTGATTCCCTACTTTGTTTATGACATCTCTGAACGTTTTTATATGGCACAACATTGCCAACAATTAAACACAACTGTTAATAACGCAAGGTAGTATGAACAGAGTTCTACAACACAGTATTACAAACCTGTATAAGGAAATGAGAGAAAAAGAAATCAGGGGTCGCGTGCATTAAGTGGGTGTGTATCAGTAGCACACTGCAAAAAATGAATCACACTAATTGCAACCACCAGCCAGAAAAACAAACATATGCTGGTTATTAAATAAATAGCAAAAATATAGATTTCCTGCAGGTGAAATGCGAAAACATAAATCATAACTCATTGTATCTTCCTTCCCTAAACCATTTTCCAAATAACATTGTGAAAGAAGGTGGATTTAGTTGATCCAGAAAATCAATGTACCCTACATCAAGAAACACTACTTTTAACTACCAAACACATTAGGTATACATGTATTTATGTTCCAACGTAGGCTGTCGTTCCACATCTCTGGTGACAGCGGTTGGATTTGGAGATCCACTCATGGTCTGTTGGATACAGGCGTCCTGGTTTAGGAACGTGTCGCTCTCATGAGTTTTGCGTATTACTCCGCTTCCAAATAAAACCACCCCAACTAGATACGACGTAGTGGGCATCATTTGTTTTGGTAAAAAAGCCTTGAGAGTGACTGGGTTCAAACTATATAGGCTCCATAACCCTTCCAGACTATAGATGTTGTCACTGGTCAGCGCGCACTACTTTTCTGCTCCAACTCGCATTAAACGTTATAAACAGGCAACCAAACTGTTCACGCATATCCATAATATATAATAAGAGTTCAGTGCGTAAAATAACCTCAAATAACTATTTGACTTACCTTCGTCTGGTTTAATAATATTTCAGTCGCGAATAAGTTGCCCAGTCCCTAGGTGTTTTTAAATTCCCCGTGTAAACATCAGTACGTATATGCGCAGTGCTCGGGTTAAGCGCATGCTCGCCACACATGGACGTGCGTGCGTGGTGCCTAAGCGGCCAACTGATGAGCGCGCATAATCTCCTTACATAATCGACTTTGCCTGCAGCCAAAATACATTTTAGGACATGCTACTGACCACAAAAGACTAGACTGTGGATCTAGTACGCAGATTGAACTACGCAAACAAATTGAACGACAAAAATATTGTAATATTGTAGGCTATTCCACCAAATGCGGTATTAAATAAATCACAATAAAGAGGCAACTCCGGAAGGCTGAGGCCATGTCTCAGACTGGCCAATAAAAAGAATAGATTAAGATGGGCAGTGGAAAAACCGTGCATTGAGACGGTGTTACTTAGAAGTGTCCAGAACCCCTTAGTCTGTCCCAGCATGTTAGATGCGCCATTGGTTGAGTTGCACATGTGCTAATGTCTACATTCAGCAATGTTTGTTTTAGTTGCTCTGCAAAATGCTTCTCATGTAGATGTTTCACAGCCCATCATCTTTTACAAATCTCACTATGTTTGAACGGGTATCTTGGATTCTATCAACTAGGACTGAAAACATGTCTGATTTCCTTTGCAATAGTGGCATTTATCAGCTGACTGGTGACATCCACATCTGTGTTTTGAATATCTTCAGAGAACAGGGTAACCAGGGTGACCTCTGCCCTTTGCATATGTTTGGTGCTGCTTCTTACTTTACTCCATGCAACTGTTCACACGCCATTGAAGGCAAATGTCACATTTGTTTAAAGCGTAAAGTTCTAGGAAGGTGTGTGATGGTTAACAACAACATTACCTAAAATGTGAGTAGCCTTTGTCTCTCCTATAGTTAAGGCCACAGTAACTAACGGTAACTTTAGTGACATCCACTATGGGCTCCAACACCTGACGCAATTATCTTCGCTCGCTCACGTTGTAATGCCATTTGGTTTCCTGACTACAATCTTTTTACATCTGCCTTTTTTGCATGTATAATAAAGTAAGCATTTGCACTCTCTCTGGGGATCCCACTATTCTCATGTTCCTCAATCCATTGGTAAACACAGTTCCCAGGCGTTTATGTCATATATATTTTTTTGCCAAACATGCAGTACGGCACTGAGTGTTTTTATCACAATAATTCCACCACTAGGTTTGCTCTTGCTGTCTTAAACCATTGCTAGTTTAGATGTTTGTTTTGGATGGTAGGTGAAAAATGTCTCTAGTTCCTGTGACTGAGGGTGAGCAGTTAATTAAAACGGTAGCTTTGTATGGGTACGTTTGTCACGGTTGATGGTGGTTCTGCTGAGCTCTTGCTGCTTTGGGGATCTGGAATCTGCATGAAATCACGTTAAAAACATCCTTATGGCTCCAGCTTATTTAAAACAGACACACAGTCAAAACATTATTTACAGTAAAATGTATAATAAAAGTAATTAAAGAAATAGGTCGCTAGTTATTCTGTATGAACAGTGGTAGTATTGGAACTTATTGACAACTCTTTTTTGATTTTGCACATGCCTGCACGTAGAGATGCACAGTCCTCAGTAGAGATGCACGGTCCTCAGTAGAGATGCACGGTCCTCAGTAGAGATGCACTGTCCACGGTAGAGATGCACTGTCCACGGTAGAGATGCACTGTCCTCAGTAGAGATGCACTGTCCTCAGTAGAGATGCACTGTCCTCAGTAGAGATGCACTGTCCTCAGGAGAGATGCACTGTCCACAGTAGAGATGCACTGTCCACAGTAGAGATGCACTGTCCTCAGTAGAGATGCACTGTCCTCAGGAGAGATGCACTGTCCTCAGGAGAGATGCACTGTCCTCAGTAGAGATGCACTGTCCCCAGTAGAGATGCACTGTCCTCAGTAGAGATGCACTGTCCTCAGTAGAGATGCACTGTCCTCAGTAGAGATGCACTGTCCTCAGTAGAGATGCACTGTCCTCAGTAGAGATGCACTGTCCTCAGTAGAGATGCACTGTCCTCTGTAGAGATGCACTGTACTCAGTAGAGATGCACTGTCCTCAGTAGAGATGCACTGTCAATCAATCAATCAAATTTATTTTACAAGTTGAACAAGTTGATACACGGTAGAGATGTACTGTCCACAGTAGAGATGCACTGTCCACAGTAGAGATGCTCTGTCCACAGTAGAGATGCTCTGTCCACAGTAGAGATGCTCTGTCCACAGTAGAGATGTACTGTCCACAGTAGAGATGCACTGTCCACAGTAGAGATGCACTGTCCACAGTAGAGATGCTCTGTCCACAGTAGAGATGCTCTGTCCTCAGTAGAGATGCACTGTCCACAGTAGAGATGCCATTGTGCTGATGTCTGAGTCCAACTACATGTACTTCCTCATTAATGAATTAACCCAGTGGTGCACTGCTCTGTCACTTATAACATAATACTAATATTAATAATGAGAATACAAATAAAAAAATCTGCTACATACAGCCCAGTTTAAAGTGTTGCATCTTTATCTTTGAACCGGGCCTGAAACCAACAGATGGGTGAACTGGGCCTGATACCAACAGACTGGGTGAATTGGGCCTGATACCAACAGACTGGGTGAACTGGGCCTGATACCAACAGACTGGGTGAATTGGGCCTGATACCAACAGACTGGGTGAACTGGGCCTGATGGCTCATGTACTACAAAAAATACCAACATTATTTTCACACTTAGTTACAGTTTCTCTCCATTGGTTTGGCTCATTCCTTGAAACAGAAATTACATTCTCAAAACCCGAAGATCATTTGGCAAAACAGTCTTACAGTTCAGCACAACACTATAGCCCACTTGCAAAAGCTCATATCTCTCCCAAAACTGTTCACTCATGCTTCAAAACTAAATTCCTTTCCCATATAAAGAGTCAGTGCCACCAAAATGGCAGAGATCCTTCTCAATTGCTTTGGCTCATTTCTTGAAACAGACCGGACGTTCTCAACACTCTTGGTGCTTTTGCCAAAATAACGTGGATGGTTTGGCACAACACCATGGTTCACCTGCAAAACCTCATACCTCTCCCAAAACAGTTCACTCATGTGTAAAAACTAAATTTCCTTCTCATTTAACCAGTCAGTGCCCCCAAAATGCTTCGTCCCTTTGGCATTGTGTAAGCACTGCAAGTCAAAATGTTTAGATGTTATGTCACTCTGGCAGCGGACCATTGAATTATCCCTCATGTCCACCTTTCAGTCTTAGCCCAGTCCTTCATTGATAAAAGTGTATAAAACTGAAGAAAAAAAAAGAAATAGGATTTCAGGGTAAAAGTACCCCCCCCCCACCATGGTTTGACATCACACATTGCACTCATACTGCTAAGGAAATTGTAACCTTTATCATTCATACACATAAAGTAACTTCCATACATCAGAGTAAAAAGAAATGTATACAGAATAATATACTGTAATATAAACACACAAAACAAAAAACACTGAACATTATATGCAGCCTACAGTGCAGTAAATAAAGCTGGAGTTTCACAACTGACAGTTCTTCACTTGTCACTGTCCTCACCCTCCTGGCCATCCACATGCTTCTGTCTCTCTGGCCACAGATTCATCAATACTGTAGAAAATAAACTATTCCACACACACACAAAATGAATAGGTAAATGTGTAAATACAGTTTTTCTCTATTGTTTACACACAAATACTGGTACTTGAGACACAATCACCACAACATGTAACTCATGCCCCAACCCACTGAACCATTTCTGCTAAACACAATTCCTGCTTTACACTCGAATTTCTGTTCTAAAACATACTTTTTTCAAAACACTACACACAATTCTCTGCATTTGGCACAATTTTCATGAAGAAAATCTCAAATCTCTTGTTTTCACAAGGAACACACTGACATTCAAATATGAACACTGACTCATCACATGGGCAAACACCCATCACACATCTTTACAATTAGCAATCAGAGCTTTAGCATACAAGGGCAACAGGTGAGCTCTTCTGTTTTGGAGCAATGGATGCCAACATTGGAAACAGAGGCAGAGCCAGAGGAGTGAGAGTAAGAGGAAGAGGAGGAGGAAGGCCAAGGGCCGTAATCTCTGATGAGATCCGAGCCACTTTGGTTGATCATGTGGTCAACCATGGTCTAACAATGAGGGAAGCTGGGCAAAGAGTACAGCCAAATTTGAGCAGGTACACTGTAGCATCCATCATCCGGACTTTCCGAAATGAGAATAGGTAAGAAATACTCACTAGAAAATTGCAGTACTACATATCAATACAGTACTCAGTGAATACTGTAGCTCAGTATTGCCTGTGGACTGTTCTGTAGGAATGTAAAAATGAAGTATGTTTCAAGTATTTGGGAAATGTATTCCTACTTTGTATTTACAGTATTTTACTATTTGTTTGGCAGAACTGAAAGATTACCAACACAAGGTGGTCGGGAAC